>OX578283.1:57768045-57908045 GCA_951217055.1 Gerris lacustris | reverse complement strand
TGAGAGGTCAGAGTAAGAATTGAAAGAAAAGGTTTAAATTTAAAACTTCTGTATCAATTCTTACACTAACGTCCACTTATAGATTTCATTTTAATGACACGACACAAAAGACATTTTAGATATTGAAAGTTAGCAAAATATTGTAAGAGAGATCCCTAAATAACATATCCAACGGCTTTCCAACATGAGTAGGTCATTAGAAAGTAAAAATTTACTTGATAAAATAACTCTTACTGGTTGCTACGTCAATCTGCCAATCTTAGCAAACAAAAATTGTGTGTATGCAATAAGTTCATTCTTGGTAAAAATTGGATCAAAGTCTTAAATTTTTAATGCTTCAAGGATATACTTAAGTAAAATAGGTTATACACAATTTTTACTTATAAAACTGTCCAAGTTTTATGTTCCACCTAAATACGAAAATGTGTTTTATTATCCTGAAAAAGTGTTTTTAGGCTAAATCAAGAAAACCTTATGGTACTTCTTTAGATTGTTACTCCCTTATCTTGTTTTAGAATAAAAATTACTGACTAAATAACTATTGAGAGAAAGGGATGTTTAGTCCAATGTACTTTGGGACAAAGGAATATCCCACTTCTGTTTTGTTAAGGGGAGTAACAGTCTAAAGAGGTCACACGTGCCTCAACGGCTTATATACTTTGGTTTAACCCGTTAATTTCCAACTGGTACGATGGCTCATTGGAAGAGTGTCTGCTTCACACCCAGTAGTGGGGGGAAGAGTGGGAGGTGAGCGTGGCCTTGAAGAGTGGGGGTATGACATAGGGGGTCAGGAGTGGGGTTGGTTTAAAGTGACCCCATACCTACTATTTTGTAAACCTTCTTTAGATTGTTATACCCTCTGTTTTTTTTATATAAGGGGAGTAACAATCAAATGAATTGCCAACCTTAACAAAGATGTTTACCTAAGATGTTCTTTCAAAGATGTGTTAGCTCCCTAAGACAAAGTAAGACAGGTCATTACATCCTTGTTGTTTATAATCCTGACGAATTAAATCCATTACAGATCAGTTTAGGTTCAAACCAGATAAGAAGTACCAACTTAATAGCAATACAATTGAATATGTCCAACTTACATTATAAAAATGATTAAATAATTAGCCAGTTTTGAAAAAAATAACTGACAGTTGTCTAAATATTTTTATTTCTATCAATTTCTTATCAGAAAGTTATTAATTTACAATATTATTTTAATTTGTCACCCTGATTTTTTTTTTTCATTAAAAAATTTCAAGTACATTTTATTTAGATACTAAAGCTAGTTATTTTTAAAACCAGGTGGTTAAAAAAAAAACAAGCTTATTTATATTTATATTTTTTTTTTACACAATATTTGCTTCTTTTTAAAAAAAAAAAAAATGTTTGGAATGTTTACAAATCAATTATAATAGATTTGAAATTTTTAAAATTGAGATTATTATTTATTTGTTCCTCAATTAATGGAGAAGTCTTTATTTATTTATATATATATTTTTTTTTGTTCTTTTAATAAATATTATTATTTCTCATTCTAAAAATGATATAGCCATTAAATTAAACTATTATTGAATTTTTATTTTCAAATGTTTGATCATTAACTCAATATTATTATTGTTTTACCGACATTTATCCAGAATTTTAATACAGGAAACATAATGAAATATAGATACATTCCTGTAATAATATTCCTGTTATAAATAAAATAAAAAAAACTTACAAAAAGAGTGAGTATTTTACATAAATTTAAGAAAAAGTCGACTTCTACCATAATGTATTCTTTCAATTTTAATATGATTTCTTACTGTAATAAATTTCTCAATACTCAAGTGAAATTCAATTGAGAAAGTACTGTAAATAATGAAAAATAAAGAATTTCAATAATCGAGATAAACATTAATTTATAATAATTATTCAATTATTTCAAAAATTACCAATAAATAATTAATCTATTAAGATGCTACAAAAAACTAATCCATTTTGCATTATATATTGTTTATCATGAAATAAAAATGTTATAATTTATTTTTTTAAAAAAAAAAATATAATTGTAATCTATTAACCTCACAGACTTTATTAGAAAAGAAATCTAATAATGCTGTATTTTAACTTGGGTCTTCAGGGGTTATAAAAACACTTTTTTATACATAAAAAGGTGATATTTCATCCCTTAATTGGGATATCTTCAAACCTTGTTTTGAAGTCAATGATACATTTTAAAATATTCTTCACCAGTAATTTGGTAAAGTAGGGCTCAATCAACTGACTCAGAGAGTCAGTTGATTGAGCCCTACTGACTCACATCAGATTTTATACCCTGATATTTTAGACTTTTTACCAAATTACTGGTGAAGAATATTTTAAAATGTATCATTGACTTCAAAACAAGGTTTGAAGATATCCCAATTAAGGGATGAAATATCACCTTTTTTATGTATAAAAAAAGTGTTTTTATAACCCCTGAAGACCCAAGTTAAAATACAGCATTATTAAATATAAAGGGGACAGCAAAAGTAAAAAAAGAAATCTAAGTTTATTGTAATTAGAATTATTAAATAAAGAATATATTAATAAAAAAAAATAATTCTGATCTATCACACATACATGCTCAATTACAAGCAATAAATAACTGATGAGTTTTTATGTATTTCCTTTTAAGTCAACCAATAAGGATTTTTACTTTGATAAATAAAATTAATTAATTCATTTTTTTTTGGGGGGGGGGGGGGATCTGTAATTTAGCTATGAAACATTCATATTTATATCATAATAATACAAGGATTTTTATTTTTATTTTTTTTTTTTTTTAAGTTATTAAATTTAAGTGGCGTTATGTTTAACAAACACTCACAAAAAAATAATCCTTTTTTTTTTTAATTAATAGTAGATAGTACTCAATAATAAATAGAAGTATAAATTCACAAATATCAGTATTCTCAGAATACCTTGTTTTAAAAATAATTTGGAATTTTTATTTTTAAATCAGTAAAACTCACTAATTTATATTTTGTCTGATATAATTTTTTGAAATAAAATTAAATAATAATTAATAATACAACTTGGCACAGTTATCAGTCATATCAGGTTTTAAAAACGAAATTTTAATAAAAAAATAATAGAAAGAAACAAAAACCACAAATAATTAATAAAAATTTTTGTCCATTACGATGAAATGGAGAGTCAAGTATATTATGTTTTTTTTCAAATACCTTATTTGTAATAAATAAACAAAACAAAAAAAAGTTAGAGGAAAAACTCAATAATGTTTAAAAAACAAACAAAAAATTAGTTAATAATTTGTCATAAAATTGTTTATGGCTTACAAATTCAACAATAATTAGTATAGTTTATAATGGCGTATAAATGATTCTGGAGAATTTTATTTTGGATAAAAATTATGAGAGTTGAAAAGATGATTTTTTTTCCTTGAGCAAGAGGTAAGTGAACCTAAATCATCAGTGAACAGGTTCATCAGAGTTAAAATTTGATTTACTCACAATACTTAAGAGGTGATTCTATTTGTGAAAGCAAACTTGACATTTTTCGATTTGATGTCTTAACAGAAAAATGCTCGTTTTTAAAGCTTGTATAAAACTGATCTAAAGCTTTTTGAAATAAAAAGGTCTTCTCTACATTTTTTATTTTTAAACAAAGCACTCCAGATTCTAAGTTCATCAAGTCTATACTAGTCAACATATTAATGAAACCAGCTCACAGTCGGACATAATTATATTATCAATTAAAGGCTTCAAATCCCTTATTTCTGATTATAAAGGTATCTAACAGCCCTTCAGAGGGTTTTTCCTCCAAACAAATAATGCAATTTATAAATGAAAAGTCGTGAGGTTTTCCGATGTCATTTACTCGAGAATAATTTGTCAAGATTTACACGATATAGTTAAGTATTTAAAAGGTACGTTGTTGTCACAGTCGATATATAATCAAGTATGGCTACGATGTAACGTCAGACGTCACGGTACGGAGATGGCCGTTCTAGAAGGAGGAGGTGGGTCTTTCGAGTTGGACGGGGAAGGCGAGGAGTTCTTTATACATTTTGCCGTGAGTTGGTTCACGGAGAGAGGGTTGTTGACGTCTCTGGGGTTGGCGCCTACCGGCCTGGGTAACGGTTTGACGTCAGGCGGGTAGTCGGGTGGAGGAGGTACTAGGTGAGGTGTCAGGGGAGATAAGGACTGCGCTGACGGAGGGCTTAACAGACCCGAAGGACTGGTGAGAGAGGACAAGGCCGACAGTCCTCCGGGACTAGAAGCTCCGTAAGGTCCTCCCGGGCTACCTCCGAAGGGCATGCCAGGACTACCTCCGAAAGGTACTCCTCCGGGACTACTGCCCGAGTACCCTTCGCTTCCTTCCTCCTCGTCGTCATCGTCATCTCCGTCCTCACAAGCACCTCCGCTGCCACACGACCCTACTCCTTCTTCACTCTGCGTCCCGTCCTCGCCTCCGCACTCTTTGTACCTCACACATTTCTTTTTACGCCTAAACACAAAAAAACAACACAATAATTAGTAAGAAATAATTATAAAAACAATATTAAATGGTAAATATAAAATAAAGTAAATATAAAGAAGTTCTATGTCTTCCGCGCTTTGAAGGGTGTGTGTCCCGATGTTTCGCTCCTAATGCTAGACGTATCTTCAGGGGTGTTCATGGTGCCCTTAGTTTAAGACAGGTGTGAACTCTTAAACTAACACCACGAACACCCCTGAAGATGCTTCTAGCATTAGGACCGAGACTTCGGGACATACACCTTTCGAGGCGAGGTCACCAACGGAAGACCTAGAACTTCATTATAATTGAACACGGAAGCCTACAAACATTAATAAAGTAAATGGACCATTAGGACAGAATCCTATCAATTAATATTCATACAATTAAAACAAATAATGTCACAAGAGTTCTTACTCCAGTAATCAGCATGGATTGCTCCATTAAAACACAAAATTCTCATAATTTTAAAAGATTCTGTTGTTTTATTATATTAACTCCATTATACATAAATATTAAGTGGCGAATAGTAAACAGCATTCTTAAAAAATATTGTTTTCATTAAGTTTTTAAAAATAATAATCTTTTTTTAAAAATAATAGTTTAGATCCTCAATACAAATTAAAAGAGTAACTGTGGTAACTTGTGGTCACATAGATGTGAAAAATCATCAATGTGATGTTTCAAGTCATGAACCAATTTTTTGTTTCATGAAAATCCATAGATACTTCATGGTAGAGCTATCACACTGCAAATTGTAACTTTCTTGATTATGATTTAAAAACTGATCAAGTTGACTCCTTTAAGTTTTAATTAATAAGTAAGTTTCATAAAAACTTGGTCGATTCAACCAATAAATTTAGAGGTTTTGTCCCAAAATTGTTGTAACACATTTATATAAAATTAGAAAATACATAAATCATTTTAAATAATAATTAAATAACAAAGTTAAAATAATCAACATTTTGTAAAAAAAAAAATTGAACTATAAAACTCTACAACTGTTACAGAAAACAACAATAAAAAAAAGCTTAATTATGAAAACAACAATCATGCAGTGAATTTTGACGATTAAAAAAAAAAAATTATTTGGTTTAATTGAAAAACAAAATTTGGATACACACCAAGTTAAAATCAGCAAGCAAATTATAAAGAAAATTTCATCCTAGTATTGAATCAGTCAGATTTACAACTACTTATAACTAAATGGGATTACATTTACAAATATATAATTATTTAAATATTCTAATAAGTAAAAAATGTTTTTAAACATAAAAAAATTAAATTTTTCTACTTGGTGGTTATTATAAATAATAAAAAGTTTAGCAAATTAAATAAATAAATGGGAGGCCTGGGTAGCTCGTTAGGCAGAGCGGTAGCAGGTTAAGCAGCTTCGGGTGTGGTCACTACTTGGATGGGTGAACACAGATCTGGATTCAATCCCCCCCCCCCCCCCGCTCATTTAACAAAAAAAAACAAATGAGGAGCTTCTCAAAAGAGGTAGCGACTCAAGGTTTCGCCCTGGAAAACCTTAGTTGACACACACTCTGTTCAATAAGTAAGACAAGGTTTACGAACAAACACTTCACGGGTTTGTTCGATGACACCTAAGTGGTCTGTGTCTTTGGGTCTATGTTTTTTAAGGGTGTTTGACACCTTGGTCATATAATCCTAGATTATTTTTTTTGTTTTTTTTAAGGGTGTTCAACAGATTGGTCATATAATCCCAGTTTATTTTTTTGGTTTTTTTAAGGGTGTTCGACAGCTTGGTCATATAATCCCAGTTTATTGCTTCCGAGCTTACCGAAGGTAACGGAAGCATTGTGTTCACTTTTGAGAACGAAAAACTTTTATGCCTCCATTTTAAAAATTCCAAGACAGAAATCCGTTTCAGACATCAGGGAACATTTTTGGTCTCGTGTCTGTCTGTCTGTCGGTCTGTGTGTCCGCGAATTATGAAACGTGCGACGATAACTTGAGTAAATGTCAACCGATTTTGATGAAATTTGGTAGACATGTTCATTTTACCAATCCCCAGGACGAGTTCGTTGGACAACGTTATCCGTCCAAGCGTTCACGAGAAACGCTCGCGTAAATGTGAACTTCAAATTTAAATTTGGAATTTTAGGTTGGGAAAAAAATCTAACTTCATCTATTAAATGAGACAAACATTTTTTTCAAATACAATTTTTCAGTAAAACCAACAGCGACACCGCTATGAAGTGTTAAAGATCGCTAAAACTATTTAATAGTTTGTACGCAATAAACAATGTAACAATAAAGTACATGATAGGATGCGAGGAAGCTATGTGCCACACTAATTGGCAGTCTATTTTTTTTTGTTTTTTTAAGGGTGTTTGACAGATTGGTCATATAATCCCAGTTTTTTTTTTTTTTTGTTTTTACTTTCTTAAATACGTAGTATATATAAATAGAAAGTAATGTGTTGCATCAAAATTAAATTTTATTCATAATGAATAAACTTATTGATTTTGCTTATCTATGAAATGTTATAGAAAAGTTCAAAATTAGACTGTATTAATTAAATTATAGTAATGTTACAATAGCATTATCAAATTTACTATTTGAGTGTTTATTGAACTAATAGAATAAGTAAGTTTTTACAAAAAACACTAAGATTTATGGAAGGTAAATTGGAAAAAAGTATCGTATTTTTAGTTCAAAGAAGAACAACATTTCATTCAGAAAATAACAAAAATGAAAAAAATAAAAATAAATAATAATAATAATAATAATAAAAATTGTGAATCATACATTTGATTTTACTAAAATTATAAAAATTAAAAAAAAATTACAGGCATTTAAAAATATAATAATAATAAAAATTAATTGTCAGACATTTAAAACAAATCTAATTTATGAATACTAATAAAAAAAATAATAAAAATAACAATGCAGGTAAAAAAAAAAAGCAAAAAAACACATCTAATTTTAATAAGAAAACTTTTTGTGAGGTGGGAGGTAAAAAAAAAAAAAACACAACATAAAACACTAATATCACACCGAGCAAGCATTTATAAAGGGTCAGGATTAATTTTGGTTTTTTTTGGAAAGAGGGTGATCCGCTATCTAAAAAACTCACAAAGTTTTGGGCGTGTTGCCACCACGTATCCTAGAGGTTAACGTAAGTGGGTTCCTGGGGCGAAGAGGCGTTATTAGCTGCGAAATTCGTGTGAACGAGAGACGCAGGAGGTAAAACCTGAGCCCCTATCTCAGGGCTGCCGTTAGCATAACAATAACAACAAATATATCCATAAAGTATAGTTCAAACCACAAAAACATCTTAAATGTTTTTTTAACGCACATTTATTTCAATTTCTGATAAAAATAAACATTTAAAATGAAATTGAATCAGCTGATTAAATATATAAAAATAAATTTACATTAAATATTGGCAACTAATTTTATTACATTAAAAATTACACTTAAATAATAATATGGCTACTCACTATTAATTTGGCAATAAATTATCCCAATAATTATTATTAACATATAATATTTAATTATTATTAATATATAATATTTAATTATTATTAATATAATAGTTACAAATGAACTTATTTAAAACAATTGTATTCTTAAGGATTGCAGAATAGTCACTTTTCACATAAAAAACGTGAAACACAGTGTAAAATACAAATGACTAAACTTTAGGTTTTTTTGTCTCAACGATTGGTACCATTGTATAAAATAATCAGCTGATTTAAAATAATATATTAAACAATTAAACAAAAAAAATTAAAGAAATTTTTACCTGCAAGGTTTGCACCATTGGCTCTGTTGGTCTAAACCATATCTCGCTCGGCACTTCTTCATTGAATTACCTATTTTATTGGGAGAAGAAAAAAACAAACAAACTTAAATTAGTAAACATTCAGGTAAATTATTTATTCCTAGTATTTTTTTTTTTTTTTAGATTTTTTTTGGGGGGGGGGGGTATTTCCCCGGAGATAGGGATTCTGTAAATATGTATATTCAGCAGCAGTTACTTTAGCTCTATTGTGAAAGTCTAGAGTAATAATAAGCGAATTTAAATTTTAGAAGTGATAACAACAAAGAAAATAATTGATATTTTATTAAAACATTACTTATAAAATGATATCTTCTTTAGATTGTTACTCCCCTTATAAAAACAGAAGTGTGATATTTCTTTGTCCTAATGTACATTGGACTAAACATCTCTTTGTTCCAATAGATATTTAGAGTGTATAAATAGATGTATAAATAATTATATCCATTTATATTCTAAAAAACACAGGGGAGTAACAATCTAAAGAAGTGCCAATTAAAATTATTATTATTTATTTGAATTATAATCAAATAAGTCAAAATTATTATTATTTATTATTATTTATAATCAAATAAGGATTCCAACGATCTGAATTTTTGAATTTTTGAACGATCTGAATAATCAAAATTATTATTATTTATTATTATTTATAATCAAATAAGGATTCCAACGATCTGAATTTTAATAATTTAATATCCAAAGAAATACTTTCAAATACCGGGCAACTAGTTGATCTAATTAAAAAGCTTCACCATAAAATCGACAATCTCTATAGTAATGTTTCTGTTTTAAATAATAAAATTGAAACATTATCTACCGAAAACGCTGCAATGCACGCTAAAATTATTTTTCTTGAGTCATGTACTCAGAGTTCTCCTTGTTTGCCTGATATTAGAATCCATTCTAGTTCAAATAATCCGAAACAGAACTGTAATACTGCTTCTGGTTCTCTCACTGATAAAACTGTGCCTAATTCTGGAACTCAGTACTCTGGTGATAATCTGGCGGTTGCTTCTAACCCGCCGGCATTAACTGTTACCCCTGTTATTGGTCAAAGTCTGAAAAACAGTGAGTCTAATGCAACTAGTAATATTGTTGATTTACCTGGGGGTAATCGGAATAATTATTTTGTCGATTCTGAAGGATTTATACGGGTAGGGAAAAATGGAAAAATTAAAACCAAGTTGAAGCCTGATTCTTCACCTACTAAGACGGTTCCTCCCCCTCGTAGACCTGTAACAGAGGGTACTAATTCTTCCTCGAAACTTATCGCAGCTCCAGTAAGACCTCGTCGTAAGGCCCTCTTTGTGACGAAGCTTTCCCCTACTACTCTTGAATCTGATATTAATGATGCCCTCTCCGACGTTCTGATGTCTGATGTTATTATCAGCAGACTCAAGACCCGGAACCTCAACTATGCTTCTTTCCATATTTCTGTAACTGAAACGGATTTTCCTAAAATTGATAACCCGGATTTCTGGCCGGCTGGTAGCTTTGTAAAAGAATTCCTGGGCTTCCTTTCCAAGGATAAACTCTTCAAACAAGATCCTGGCCCGGAGAGGCCTGAACAACCTTCTACACAATGAAAGTCTTATCATCTGTACTCCAGAACGTTCGGGGCCTCCGAACTAAATCTGATATTTTTTTCTCTTCTCTTGCTGGCATGGAATATGATCTAGTTTTCATTACTGAAACTTGGTTCAATTCGACATCTCTGAATAGCGCGTACTTTCCAGTTAGATATCATGTTGAGCGTTGTGATAGGAGTGGTTCTGAGGGAGGTGGAGTCTGCACGGCGGTTAACAGAGACCTCAACTATGTTAGACGTAGTGACTTAGAGTTAAATGTCGAATGTGTATGGATTGAACTTCGTCTTTCCAATCACAAATCTCTTTTTATTGGCAACCATTACCTTCCCGATCACCTTAACAACGAATTACTGATTGACTACTTTCAAAACCTAATTGACGTCTTACCACTAGATTCACCTGTATTCTTACTCGGTGATTTTAATGTCCCTAATATGAATTGGACATGCCTTAATTTTTTGGGTCCCCAATCGAAGAGACCACGTGCATCAGCGTTGGATTTTATCTGTAGGGCACTCGGTTTAACTCAGTTCAACCATGTCACTAACAGTAACGGTGTTGTCCTCGACCTCGTTCTTTCTAACACTAATAAACCTATCACTGTCACCAGATGTAGCGAGTCCTTAGTGCCTGAAGATACCCACCATCCGACTCTTGTCTTTGATATTTTTAGCACTTCTTCTGCGCACAAAAAGCTAAAGAAAGATTTTTCTTTCACGGACTTTAGAAATGGCAATTACGAAGATCTAGAAAACTATCTAACCCAGGTAAACTGGTCCTCGTTTCTTAATGATGAAGATGTAAACGACTCTGCAATTTCTCTGACACGTATTGTTCAAGATGGTATCAAACTATTTATACCTGAGACTACTGTTAAACGCAATAAATATCCTCGTTGGTTCTCTTCAGAGCTTGTTTTTTTAATAAAAAGAAAAAATTATTTTTACAAGAAGCTTAGTAAAACTGGCCAACAATTCTATTTTAACATGCATAGAGTCTATAAGCGGCTCTTCAAAGCCCGAATCAAAGAAGATTTAACATCCTTTCGCCGCAGACTGGACGAATCGTTGCTCTCGGACCCTGATTCGTTCTGGAAAGTTATCAAGAACATGACAGGCTCATCTGAATGTTCATCGATTACGCTTTCAACTCCTATTGGCACCACTTCTGATTCCTCGAATGTCGCCCAGACTTTCTCTGAGTACTTCGCTTCAGTCTTCCCATCAACACCGACGATCTCCTCATCTCCATCATTTCTTCACTCAGATATTTGTAATATGCCTTCCTTGTGTTCACCGCAGTCAACAGTTGTAAGTGATGACGGATCATCCCTGAAACCTTTTCCAATTCATATTTCATCCATTCCTACCTCCTCTGTCCTAGAAGCTATACTTTCACTCAAATCAAATAACTCTTCCGGTTCTGACTTTATCCCAAATTTTATCGTTAAAAAATTTGCACCAATATTTGCTCCTGTTCTTTCGTCTATCTTTAGTCGCTGTCTTGCCTCTTCAACTTTTCCACCCATATGGAATAAAGCCCTAATCATACCGATTTTTAAATCTGGGGACTCTAAGTTAGTTTCTAACTACAGACCAATCTCCATATGCAACGTCTTCTCCAAGATTTTTGAACGTACTCTTCACTCATTTCTTAGCCCCCTTGTATATCCAATGTTACATCCCAATCAACATGGCTTTGTCCCTAAAAAATCCACTACTACTAATCTGGTTTCCCTTTTCTCCTATCTTGCTTCTCGCGTCTCTAAAGGTTCTCAGGTAGATTGTATCTATTTCGACCTTAAGAAGGCATTCGACCTCGTTAACCATGATATTCTCCTTAAAAAACTTCAGTCCATTGGTTTTTCTCCCCAGTTGTTATCATTTTTCCATAGCTACCTTTCCACCAGAACATGCCAAGTAAAGATAAATAATAGATTGTCATCCGCCTACATCACCACCTCTGGAGTCCACCAAGGCTCTATCCTTGGACCTCTTCTCTTTCTCATCTTCATAAATGATCTTTGTTCTGTTATTAAATGTCCCTTCCTTCTATTTGCTGATGATTTAAAAATATATTTAGACGTCTCCAACGATTCATCCTGCTCTTTCTTACAAACTAATATTAATAACATCTTGTTGTGGTGCAATACGAATAAAATGAGTATTAATGCTGATAAATCAGTAGTTATCAGTTTCAGTCGTCGTCGCTGTCCAATGCACTTCGACTACTTCGTTAATGGCTCTCCGCTTAAACGTGTTTCTTCAGTCTCTGATCTAGGAGTTCTATTGGATTCTAAGCTCAAATTCAACGAGTACGTCGACTCAATAGTTGCAAAAGCTTCCCGTCGCCTAGGTTTAATTCGCCGTGTTTGTCATGGCTTATCAATAAAGTGCTTCCTTCGTCTTTATATTGCCCTTGTAAGACCGCTTCTCGAATATGCTGTCCCAGTGTGGAATAACCTTTTTCAAGTTCGCTCTGATCAGATCGAAAGAATTCAGCGTTTATTTGTCAGGATTTGCTATCTTCGATTCTTCTATAATAGGATTTACTATTCTTACGAATCTCTTTCTAACGCCCTGGGTCTTTACACCTTATACGATAGAAGAAGGGCTTTTGAAATTTTATATCTATCCAAGGCTCTAATAGGTGACTACTGCTGTCACGAGGTTAAGTCTCATGTTATTGTCCTTCCTTTAGGAAAACGTGCCAGCAGATTTGCTTACATTAAGGAGTTATCCAATATCAGCCCTCTTGTCCGCTCTGTCTATCAAATTAATAATTTATTCCACTGCAATAATAACATTTCCATTACCACTCTGTCCAACCTTAAATCAATCCTAGTTCTCATGTGTTCCTTCAATTGACAGTCATCATATTTTTTCTCATGATACTTAATCTTTGATTTTTTTACTCTTAACTTCAAACAACTTCTCTATAGCGCTTAACGTGTAGCTTTTTTGAAAGCTGTTTAAGGCTATTAAAAAATTAAAAAAAAAAAAAAAAAAAAAAAAAAAAATTATTATTTTTTTAAAAATAAGAATTTTATAGTAAGAAGCTGCTGATATATATTGTTTATTTAATTAAAATCAATATAATGTTTAAATAAATATTAGAATAAGAATAAATCATTAAACATCAATCGCAGCAAATAATCATTGAACTTCTTTAAGAATAATTTTTTGAATTGATAGTTTGATTTGGGTTGGTTTGATTTGATCTCTTTTCTTCATAGGGAAAGCCCTGTGAGGTTAGCGCACAGGGCAATGAAAATATCAAATAATAATTAAGTACAAGAAGGCTAACGTATGAAATCGTTCATAGGCTCATAAACACTAAATGCTTTAACGGAAGATCTCATAAATAGCTCTTAAATAAATGAATCCATAAATTAATTTGACTTGTCCAATAAAAATGTTAATAAATATTTTATGAACTTATCAACAATGAAGTTGAAATTCAAGGCAAACCTTTATTTGTGGTATATTTTAAAACGTTTATTAGAACACAAAATTAGGATTGAGGCGGCTTTGATACTGAAAAGACAACAGAAGCGAGACAGAAAGAAGACAGGAGATTATTATACAGTAGAACCTCGATAAGAAGTGTTTCAAGGGGATTAGGGAAACAGTCTTGTTATCGAGGTGCTCTTTTTGTTGAGGGTCGTGTTATCAAGGTTATTTTGACTATCAGTCGTGTTATCAAGGTTAATGGGCGGGGAATTTCAAGTCTAGACTTGTTCAAGGTCGACTCATTCCTGTATAGAGTCGTGTTATAGAGGTTGACTTCTCAAAACGACTTGTTATAGAGATTCTGAGTTACGTTGTGAATTAGACAAAAATCCGTGTTATAGAGGATGTTTGGATAATAATAGTCGCGTTATAGAGGTTAATTTAACATTATGTGTTATGGCAATCTCAAGGGGATTTGAAAATTGCACTTGTAATTGAGGTTGTCATGTTATTGAGGGTTGTGTAAGCGAGGTTCTACTGTATGTGTAAACAATATTAGTTTTTATAAATAATGTAAAGAATTGGTTCAGTGAAGATATCTGTTTCTTTCCCTCTGTCTCCTGTCTTTTTAATGAGAACACCTTCTTAGGAAAGTCATATCTCCATCATAAGTCATTTTTAAAAGCACTGACCCAGCTTTCAATAACTAGTGGTCATCTCATGATTCCACTATGTTTGATTACCATTATTGGTCATCTACAATAAAGTTACTTTGGGCAGAGCGACGTCTTTCCTAATTTCTTCTCGAGTATCTTTACCACTTGTAAATGGAAAATTGAGCTCTCGACTTAATCGTAAAATCACACTAGCTACTGTTGTGATGTTTTCAAAAAAACTTAAAACTCTGTTCATTGTAAAATTTAATTTTACTAAACAATATAATTGAATTGTTATTACCTCTTATAATAAAACATCTATAAGATTTATTCTTATTCTAATAACAAATTATAATTATATTACATAATAAATAAAAGTAATAATTAACAAGATTATTAAATTTAAATAAATAATAAAATATCAAAAAAAAAAAAAAAAAAAAAAATCTAATAAATAATAAAAAAGAAGCATCACTTAAATGAAAAGGGGGAAAATCCTATTTAATTAAATCTTTAATAAAGCATGCATCATTTTCTTAAAAAATTAAATAATAATTTAAAAAAATGAAAAAAAAAAAAATATATATATTTTTAAAATTATTGAAATAATATTGCACAATTATTGTATATAAAAAAAATTATTCGGATTGTAAATAATATACATACATAAATATATATAAATATATTATAAGTAAATAAATTATGGCATGCCGAGAACTGAAAATAATAAAAGCGTACAGATTTTGATAAGTAACAAATATTAAGAATTAAAAATAAATCTGAGATTTATATTGTAAATTTTTTGTACGGTTGTTTATGTTAGTGTGATGTGTCAAATAAATTAGTAATTTTAGATGTAGATTTACAAAATTTAAATTTTCTTGTATTAAACCTTAAGAAGGATTTTTTATTTTTACTTATGATTCATCCACGCTATCCTAAAATTTTATATCTCTGAGTTTCTTCAGGTAAGTTTACCTGGAAACAGTAATCAGAATGACTCCATTTGTTTTATTTCTTTTTTTTTAAATATTTAAATTAATAAAGAATGTTGTGTTTTCATTAACTTTGTTAAGATTTTTTATTTATTTATTGACAATTCTAATATAATATTATTATAGAGGCGGATGTCAACATGATATTTTGCGACATGGTTATGGTTAGAGAGATATTTCCACATTGTTGGCACTTAAGTCTAGACCCGACTTTAAGATCTGTCCAGAATATACTTAGGGATCCCTCCTACATTTGATCTGTTGGTCAGATAATAGGCTATACGTGGGGCAAGACTTCATTCAACTTGGAGTTTCCAAAATTTTTAAATTGGTGCTGTATTTAGACTGATTAGATCTTAAAGACCAGATAAGAAGCTATTTGGACTTCATCTCAGGCTGTTTTGTCGATTCTGATGAAGCTTGGGATCCTCATCATTGCAAATTTTGGATTGTATTTAGTTCTTCACGGCTCTTACTTAAGGACCATTGGAGAAGTTGCGTACAAATTTGTAAACACCAGCTACCTTCTTTGATTGAAATCAGGTTTGGTGCCTTCTTGATAGCCCATTATTAAGCTGCATGCACACTTGCACAAGGATGCTTGAAAAGTTGTGTTGTCAGCCACAATTGTACACCCTAAAGCAGTGGTTCTTAACCTTTTGGTGACCACGGCCCCCTTAAAATCTCCAAATATAATATAGTACTTAACTACTTAGTACTAAGGCCCCCCGGTTAAGAACCACTGATCTAAAGCAACTAGTACTAAGGCCTCTTGGGGGGCCTCGGCCCCCCGGTTAAGAACCACTGCCCTAAAGCACAACTGTGCCTTACTACTTTTTTGGGCACACCTTTTCACACGGCATTCCAATGCTGATAAGGTTTCTGAAGATCAGTGGGTTTGTAGATCCCTTGTCAAACTTTGAGAACTTCTGATCTACTACCTTTGAAGTCCATAAAGAAGTAGTAGGTGCTTTTAACTCATAAATTTGATACTACGTTAAGCCCAATTCCACTCTGACCAATATATCTATCTAAGGTAATACATATTATCTTAAAGGGAGTCTCCTGAATTCCTTTAGCACTCTAGCCTAGCTGATGATATAACCAAAACTACTTTGATTCGTCAGATTCAGCAAATACCAACTTTACGATGTTCTTCAATTCATAACTTATATTTAATCAATAAACAATATACATTTTTGTTCACTAAAATAATTTTTTAACTATTTATAAATTGAAAGTATAAAATGTTACAATTAATCTATACTTAATTCATGTATAATAAATATTTATGGAATATATTGAATAATTTTGAATTAAATTCCTAGCTAAATGGATGTTATTTATGTATTACATTTTAGATTAACAATGTTATAATATATGTAAATAATATGTAGATCATATTTATTTACCCAATTATCTAGTATATACTCTAATTTTCAAATTTTATGTTAATCCCAGCCTTTTTAAATGTTTGTATATTTTTTTTGTTTATAAACTACAAAATGTGTAACAGAGGGTGTTTTTTTGCTTATTTAACTCATTATTATTAGTATTTTTTTTATAGTGATCGTTCTAAAAACCACAGTTCTTAGTTTTCAGTTCCTTAACTAAACTGATCAAAACCAATCTATATTAAAAATCAGCCGTTGCATTTTTTGTTTGTTTGTTTGTTTCGGGCATAACGCATTATGCCCGTGCCAAAATTATGTGAACAGTTCCTCGGCTTGTTAGAACAAACCTTATGTTTCAATGGTTATTAACTGTTCTAACATTATGCATTGATGGTAAATTATTAGTACCTAACGCTCTAAAAAGAAAAAAATGTTGTGATCTAATGCATACTTACAATTTTTTTTTTTTTTAAATATTTTTTTTGTCATATTCCTTTAAAGAAATAAATAATTAAAATAAAAATTTACATTCCATTTACAAATAAAAAAAAAATCAAACTAACTAAATATGTCAACAAAACAAAAAAACAAAAAAATTAAAATTAAACAGTTTCTTTTTAAAACAATATATTATTATGTGTGTAATAAATTAACTCAGAATATATATTTTAAAATCAAATTCAGAGTAAAATAGAAAGAAAAAAAAAAAACAAAATAAATTTAAATTTAAAAAAAAAATCATGCATATTAACAGCCAACAAACACCCCTTTAAAGAAGCAGAAAAATATACAAATATTTTCATGGAAAGGAATTAGGAAAAGGAAAATTTTTAAATACATATATATATATATATAAATATAAATAAATAAATAAAAATAATAATAGTTACAATAAAAAAGCTAAATGGCTAAGAATTTTGGTTTTTTTAAATATGTAATATTCAATAATTAAGATATAAAATATTAATTATATTGGTTAAAATTGTGTCAGATATAATTTTTAATAATTGAATTATGTCAGATATTTTAAATATATATATATATATATATATATATATATATATATATATATATATATATATATATATATATATATATATATATATATATATATATATAATAATGCTATATAATATTATATATATTTTATATATATATATATATATATATATATATATATATATATATATATATATATATATATATAATAATGCTATAAAATATTATATATATTTTATATATATATATATATATATATATATATATATATATATATATATATATATATATATATGTATATAAAATAATGCTATACTAAGTGTGTCGAATAATAAAATTTTAAAAAGCTGTAAATTATCTCTGGGTATTACAGAAGAAGTAAAAGTATGTTGTAATTTTGTTAAGTATTATAATAATAAATAAATTGTGTCAGATATTAGAATAAAAAAGAAGCTGTATAAAGTGTGTCGGATAATGTTAAAATAATGCTTTTTATGTTAAAATAAAAATAATGCTACTATTGTGTCAAGTATTATAAACGAGAAAAAGCTATTAATTGAGTAAAATATTATAAATTAAAAAAATACTATATTTGTCTTTGCTTAATAAGTAAATAATAATGCTATACATTGTGTCAAATTGTATATATATATATATAAAAAATGCTATAATGTTAGTCAGATATTAAAATAAAATAACAATTAAAAATAATATTTATAAATAAAATAAATATTCATATGATTTATAACAGATATAATGATAAATAAATGTTATAAAATATATCCGATGGATAAAAAATGGGTTATATTATACAAAAAGCTTATTTCATAAAAGTACCGATTCTTAAATAGATATAAAGAAAACAGGCCGATTTTACAATATAAAATTAATTTGAAATATCGGAATGAGAGAAGAGATAAAAAAAAAATTAAAATATTTAGGAAAAAAAAAAACAAAGCTAAAATACAAAATTAAAAATATATAAAAAGGAGTAAATGAATTTGCTAATATAAAATTTAAAATGAAAAATGCAAATAAAATAGATTATTCGTGACCATACAAGTAGATCATTTCCAATGTGTAATTATTTATAAATATATATATATATATATATATATATATATATATATATATATATATATATATATATATATATATATATATATATATATATATATATATATATATATATATATATATAAAATATTTTTAAGACAGCGTAATAATATACATTTATCCAAAAATTTTCAATGAAAACGATCATATATGGAGGGCCAGCTTACAAAATAATTATATATAAAAAGTATATATACATTATATATATATATATATATATATATATATATATATATATATATATATATATATATATATATATATATATATATATATATATATATATATATATATATATACATATATACATATATATATATATATTATGTATATATATGTAAATAAAAAAAGAGTGGATTAATATTTGGATTAAAAAAAAAAAAAAAAAATGGCAAGCTATAAGAGGCATTTCACATTTTTTTTTTAAATAAACAATTTAATTAAAAAATAATGTTATCTTTAAAAAAGAAATATCTAAATATATATATATAAATGTATGTATAATTTTTTTTATTATTAAAAAAAAACTTTTATTTTGTCGTTTTTTGAATTTTTTAGTTGTCAAGTTGGGCTGGGTTGAAAATTTTTTTTTGACATTTTTTAATTTTTTTTTTTTTTTGTTTTGTTGTTTTTGTTTTTGTTTTGTACCTCCGTCGATTGTCTCTTGCTTGCGCTTCCTCTTCTTTGTGCGGGTTGTGTTAGAACGACTTGACCAGTCGGGGTATAGCTGCATGTGCAGCTGTCTTTCACGTCGCGCTAGTTCGTAATATTTCGCCTGTTCTTCACGGCCAAGTGCATGCCACTGATAAAGACAGACCAAACAAAAAAAAAAGAAAATATACAATAGGTTTTTTTTTCTTTGTTTCTTTATTTAATTTTTTTTTTAAGAATGGGAGAGAAATTTTTTTATTTATTTTAAAATTTTTGCTTGCTTCTTTTTTTTTAATTTTTATTATTATTATAAAAAAAATCAAACCAAAATAATTATTACACTTCAGGTCCAAAAAAATATATATATAAAATAAAAAAATAAATAATAATAATATAATAATATAGATGAAAAAACAAAAACAACAACAAATAATAAGAAAGACTAATACTTAATTATTTTTAAAAAAAATAATAAATAAATATATATATATCATAAATTAACCAACACACATTTAAAGGGTGTAGAGAAAGGGGTGAAGGAAAAAAAAATATACTATAAATATATATATAAAAGTTAAGGAGCGTTTGATGGCCGTCTGCAATGAAAAAAATAATAAGTAAAAATAAATAAAAGTTAAAAAAAAATATCCCCAGAATATACTGAACAATGTTAGCCTAAAATATAACAATTTTAACAATAAAATAATAAAAATTAATACTAATATTCTTGATGTAAGATGACACTAAACAAAGTGTAGATAAAATACTGTAGATCATCTTCGTCTATTTAAGAATTGTGTTTCTATTTTATTTCTCCTGTAGTACGTAGTAAGGAAAATTCTTAATTCTTGATCTATATGAATATATTTTATTCATGAATGAACTTTTTAATCTAACGATTATCAAAAATATTAGAACACGAAACAAAAACGGAACTAAAATTAAATTAATCTACGATTTGATCTATATATAGATTTATTTTGATATCTTTGAAGTAACGATATTGATAAGTTAATATTAATGTCTTTGTTTAGTCAATTCTATTTCATACGCGATTTTGTAAAACGGAATAAGTTAATAACATTAACAAAGATATTATAGATTACTTAGATCTACCACTGGATAGATTCACGATTCCTTTAAAATAATTATAATGTCAAGATAAACTGATAAATTTAATAATTTTAAACAATTTGCTGTGAATTACAAAAAAAATTACTGACAGTAAAACTATCAAAAGTAGCATAAATCGTAAAATACAGTAATGTTTTATGAAACTTAAGAATTATAATATTATTGATTTATTAAGTAATTTTATAAAATGATTCCTGATTTATCCGAAATTATAGAACCGTTAAATTGAAGAATCTTTTTTCATAACCATCACGTGAAATAAATCCAATTTCTTAAAAATAGTATAATTCGAAATATTAGAACAGTAAGTGTTGAACATCTTTTCTCTATACACATTACGATATTTAAAATTATCTCTATTACACAAATCATCCCGAATTTTTAAAAATCACAGGAACGATGTAAATCCGTAGCATAATCTTTCGAAATAATAAAACCGTTTAGTTGACGAAAAACATTATGTTTCGTTATGAAATAAATATTTGATACTAAATACTAAATAAAGACCTTGACAGAACTATCCCGATTTTTATTTTGTTTCTTATAATCATTATGATGACAGACTGTTAACGCTAAATTTACGAGTTTTAATTCCTGAAGCGAAAGCCTCATCAACATTAATTTTGTATTCAAGATCTTTGTTTAGAAATTTAACTATCTTAAAAACATTTTTCCGAAAATAAGAACAAAACTTATCCGATACGTGATAACACAGAAATGTATCACTAGAAAATTTTACGGTACTTATTCTTAAAATAATATAGGTATATTTTTATCTTAATAAAAACGTTTTATAGATAAAAAATCTTTAATTATAAAAATTTGGTACGATTATAATACGTACTCGAACAAATACATCAATCGAAATTAAATGTATCCAGATAAAAGTAGAAGTTTTAATACTATTTTTTAAATTTCTTTTTTTTTTATAACATTATTTAATTATTATTTTTATATTCATACGAAAGAAAAAAAAATAATAAAAATACTACTAACACAGAGAAAAAAAAGTTGTACAACAATTCACACAAAAAGTGGATCCAAAAAACAAAACATTTACTAAACTTCTACTTTGTGCTTGGTAACTACGACATTTGTTTTTTTCTTTAAATTTAGGTTTTGTTTAATATAAAAATACATTTTAAGTGTATTCATATTATATTTAATATTATGTACAAATAGTACGTAATATACGTAACCTGTAAAGAGTTATAGATGTTTAATATTGTTATGTAAATTGAAATGTATTTTATGCATTTACTTATAAAAATAATCTTAAATAATCCATATTATATATTCACTAAAATTAACCTAAAGATAAAGAAGAAGAAAAACAAATTGTTGACATTTTTAAAAAAAAATCTAATTATGTATTGGGAATTAAAAATTCCCAACTTGTAAGGATAACTTCGTACAAGAATTCCTAAGAACTTAATGTAATTCAAATAATATTTTAATATTAAATTATCAATAATGATTATCGCGTAGTTTTCTTAAAGCCTAATAAAGTCCGTCATACTGTCTGAAGTCCTGACTCTATATTTAGAAATTGCGGAGAAAACCTCGTCTGAAAGTTTGTGAATTACAGGGCATTACAGGGATCATTCTTAAGGGGAAGTTTGGCTCATGATGAGAGTAATTTGCAAATGACTCATCATGAGCAAGCCCCTTTGAGAATAATCCCTGTAATGGTTTCAAAATGTCAGGATTAACAAAATCTCTGACAGTTTTCTTCGCAATATCTAGATTTGAACAATAATGTTGTTTAACATGTCTACTCAACATAATATTTTGTTCTCCCGAGCTTAACTAAGGTACCGGAAGGATTTCAATAATTCTGTTAAGTTATTTGTTAAGACTCCAATTGATTTTCACTCGTTTCTTTTAAGTACCGATTAAAAAAAAAAACGCACAAGGTTATTAAAGTACTAAGGAATCGGTTATTTCACACGTTTATAACCTCTAAATTTACTTTTCTAACCTCTAAATTTCTACTACTCTAACCTTCTAAGTTTCTAACCTATCTTAAATTTTGATAAAATTGGATAACCGTAATTAATTCAAATTCGATCAAATTTTAATTTTAATGCACCTAATAATTATAGATAATAGAGACCTCTAACCACCTCTAAGCAAATACTCCGATCTAATAGAAAATAACAACATAGTTTGTTTTTATTTCAAACTATTAAACCCTTCAATATATTTTTAAAATATATTGATTCTTAATTAATTAAATATATTGATTCAAAATTAAATATATCTTTTCTTAATCTCTTTATTCTTACGAAAGTTATAAAATAATAATTCAATATAACCAACCAATTAAACAATTTGAATCTGATTTACTTATTAAATGTAAAAGTGGCGAATAATTAGGCGCCGGAAAGCAAATTATTTTAATATCTTTAATTAATTATTTCTGAAATTAAGAGTTCTACTCTTCATCTTTCCGATACTGAACTTATAAATATTATTAATGCTACTAAAAAAAATTTTAAACTGCTTATTATACTTAATAGTATGCTTAAAATAAACTTTAATCATATGTTTTAATTTATTAATTTTGTTTTGCTGATGTTTAATTTATGTGTTTAACTATGAATTATAAAATAATATTATTTTCAGTTCTCGTCGACTTAATATTACGATTTTTTTTTTTTTCCAATTATTTTTGAACAATTGAAAATAAATAAAATTGTTTATTTAAGTGTGCTTCTTTTTTTTTTTAGTGAGGGAAGTTTTTTTTAAAGAATGTTTTGTAAAAATAAATAAAAATGGGAGAAGATTTTTTTTTTTTTTGATATTTTGTTTGTTTGTTATTTTTATGGAGTCTACCTCCGGTGTCTGCGATGGATACGCGCTCTTTCTTTCGTTTCTTCTTCTTTGTGCCATATCCGTAATTGTCTCGTGCGCTCCATCCCGGGTAGAGTTCCATATGTAGCTGACGTTCGATCCTCGCCTTTTCGTAATATTTAGCCTGCTCCTCCCGACTTAGGCTGTGCCACTACAAATTGTTCCATATATATAAAAATAAAAAGTTTTTTTGTGCCTTTTTTAAAAAAAAATAATATTTTTTAAAAAACTTTTTTTCCATTTTATTATTTCCAGACAAAAAAAAAATGAAAAAAAAAAACATAAAAAATATATATATATCAATATATTTATAATACATTTTTTTTTAAAAAAATACACCAACCCCTTTCAAAATCACCCTTAAAATGAAGGAAATATAATTAATTTTATTTTTTAAATAAAAAAAAAGAAAAATCATTTAATAACAACATAATATTTTTTAAAAAAAAATATCTTACTTTTGGTTTAACGAATAGAAAAACATTTTAAAATCATAAATAATAAAAATAATAAAATAAAGTAGTAATAATAATTAAGGACCATTTTTTTTAATAATATAAAATTTAAAATAAAAAAAAAAATATGGACAAACAATTTTTTTATTATATGAAACCTATATTGATTGATAAAAAAAATTATATGATCAAATTTCATACAAGCTTCACATTGATTTTATTGGAGAGAAATAAATGCACTAAAAAAATAATCTGTTATAATTTGCTTCATAAATAAGCTTTAAGAAATAAATGAGTAAATTGTACTGAAATTTGTAATAAAAATATTAAAAGTATAAGGAATTTATTAATTTTAAAAAAATAATGAAGATTACATTTTAAAAGGATGTCAAAATATAATTTTTGCTACCATAACTGGCATTTTTTTCAGATAATACAATATAAACTGATGGATAAAAATATATATTCAAGGGACACAACTGAATCTTAAAAGGCATTATAAATTTCGCTACCACTACTGGAAGCATTAACAAAGGTGCATTTGAAATATGATAAACAACAACTTTTTGCTCTTTGCAAGACGTATCTTTTTGAAATTCTGAATTTTATTTTATTTGATAAGAAGCATTCCTACAGATCATGGTGATTGCACCTATAAAAAATGACAATTTTCTGCAACCAATACTGGAAGCCTCTTCAGATCGCTGTAAAACACAACTAGACAATAAATACTTACCATTTATTTGTAGCTAAAAAAGTAAACACAAAAAAAAAACAATACATACTACTACATTAACAGCTTTGATACACAACTACAAAGCTATAATATTTATTTTAATGTTTATGCTTCCAATAGTGGAATAAAAAAAATAAATAGTGGAACCAAAAAGCAATCAAATTCCTATTTTTTTAAAAACTTAAAATATTTTTAAATTAAATTATTACTAATTTTATGGATGCTTTGACGCGCACCTTATATTTAAATCCCTGATTTGATTAAAAAAAATTAAATTATTTTAAGCATTTCAATGTAAATTAAAATTTAAAAACAAAATTGTTAATAATTTACATTAATTTTAATCTAGTATAGAAATTAGGAAAAAAAGTAATGTAGTAATTATTATATTTAGAAAAAAAAAATAATTAAATTAAATGCGAAGTAAAACAGCTAAATAATAAATATTTCTAAAAAGAAAGAATAGAAAATTTCAATTTTTTCATTTTGCATTGAGCGCTATAAAAAATTAGCAATGCAAATGTATTTATGTATTATTAATCACAAAACTAATTATAAATATAATTACATATGAATTAGCAACCGGTGAAATAATTAATTATAATATTGAAATTGTTGAGGTACGGTTTAATAAAAACAACATAGTTTCGTAAACTTTATTAACATCATCAGGGTGTATATTCTATAGGTTATAGACTACTACACTAAACACTTACAATCTTAACATAGAAAAGTTCGTATATAAATAATAAGATGGCTGAAGAGGTGTAATAGTGGAAGTAATTAATTTTATCTACGATTGTTACGAAATATAAACATAGTATCTCTGTTTAGATGCGTAGAAAGTGATTCTTTACGTACTTGTATTCATTGCGGATGCGCGTCTCATAATTCTGAAGAATTCATCTTTTTTACCGCCCTAGGGTGGTAAAAAAGAATAATTCTTCACCTTTACGCACGATCAGCGAGTTTGTTTACATTTATCAAAACTAATTTGCTGTTTTTTTAATTAAAGTAACTTTATATCGAGTTTTTTTGTGAAAACCAATGAGTGATTTAAATGATTATGTCGAATATGAGGAGAATAATACGGCTCCCGAAATAATTAATTCGGCACAAAATACAACTAATGAATTAATGTCATTTTTATCAAAAGAGAAACACGAACTTGCCTACAGGAAGTTAATTTTTTTCTGTATTTATTATTTAAATATAACAATCGTAGATAAAGTACGGTAAGCAACTCGTGCGTAAACGGCATTTTGCATTGATCGTGTGGTTTTACTACCCTCGCTGTCGCTCGGGTGTAAACTCCACACTCGCATCTAAAATGCTACTTTCCGCACTAGACACATAATGTACTATTACGAAACTAGTTGGTCAATAGTACATTACGCACGTCGAGTGCGAAAAGTAGCATTTTGCATGCGAGTGTGGAGTTTGCACCCGAGCGACAGCGAGGGTAGTAAAACCACACGAGCAATGCACAATGCCGTTTTCGCACGAGTTGCGTACCGTACTTTATCTACGATTGTTAGATTTAAATAATAAATACAGAAAAAAATAAACCGCTGTATGTAAGTTCGTATCTCTCTCTTGATAAAGATGGCATTAATTCATTAGTTGTATTTTTTGCCGAATTAATTATTTCTTGAGGAGTATTATTCTCCACATTTTCGTCAAAGTCACTTGATTCACAAATTGTTTTTCACTAAAAACTCGATATAAACAGTTACTTTAATAAAAGAACAGAAAATTAGTTTTGTTTAAATGTAAACAAACTCTCTAATCGTGCGTAAAGCTGAAGAATTCCTCTTCTTTACCGCACTAGCGTGGTAAAGAAGAGGAATCATTCAGAACTATGAGCCGCGCATGCGCAATGAATACAAGTACGTAAATAATCACTTTCTACGCATCTAAACAAAGATATAATGTTTATATTTCGTATCAATCGTAGATAAACTATGTTGTTTTTATTAAACCATACCTCACTAATTTCATTCTAATTCAATAAATATAATGATCAGTCCCGCAAGATCCTGTACGTGATTTGGGCCTGCCAATACCAATAGTGGAACAAATAAAATACCAATTATTACCCCACCTTAAAAAAAAAAAAAAAATGTTCTGTAGAAAATAGGAGATTAAAAATGGACAAATCTAATTAAAAGAGATTTCTTTCTATTCTTTCTTTTTAATTAAAAAAAGTGAGTGAATTAATTTTAAGAAGAGAACTAGAAATATAAGTAAATAAGTGGAAATTACCCTTCGTCCGAGAATCTGGTTGATGGCAGCGCTTTCCTTGAGAGTGCATTCAGCTACGACTTTGGCTCTCATCTCCTTCATGTACAGCATGAAAGCGTTCAGTGGTTTCTTTATATGCGGCTTTTTCTTATCGGCTAAACAAAAATAAAATCACATGATTAATATTCAAAAGTTATAGAAAAAATAGTATTATAAAGATTACCCCGTTAATGCGGGCACGCTGGAATCTGGAACCCTGGGTAATCCGGACGGTCCTCCATGGAGGATGTAAGCCCTCAACAATGAATATTACATTTAAGTTGGTACTTGTACTTAGTTATATTTTTCTCTTTTCTCAATTGCAAGAATAATAAGTTTTCCATACTAAGAGAGCTAAGACTGTAAAAATATTGACTTCTCTAAGAATTGAATTGAAGCTGACATGTACGTGATAATTCTTTGGTTTCAATAAGGGCTTCTTAACTTAAAGCTTTTTGAGCAAGAATAATAAGACAATTGATCAATTCTAAGAGAGGCGAGACTGTAAACATACTCTCTTCTCTAAGAATTGAACCTGATATGTAGGTGATAATTCTTTGATCTTAATAAAGGGGCCTAACTTAAACTCCTTGATCAAGAGCAGTAGGAAAATTTATCAATTCAAAGAGAGCTCTGTAAATATACTCACTTCTCTAAGAATTGAACCTGATATGTATGTAATAATTCTTTGGTTCCAATCCTTAACTTAAGCTTCATGAGCAAGAATAATAGGACAATGTCATATATACAATAGAAATAAATGTTAAATATATAATTCAAAGCAATATAGATGTGCTAGAAAACAAATGATGACTCAGAAATATTTGGAATTTATTCAAATTTGCTCACAATCTTGGACTTTATTGGTAAATTCAATGAACTATAGCGTTCTCTTTTATCATTAACGATTTTTTGTCATTTCTCTTGATGTATTTCTTACATTTTCCTGTGAAGTTCAGCAGTTGTTGTTTCTTTATTTAGATTTATTTCAGACTAAGATTATAAGCAGTAAAAAATGAAAATGCACCTGAAGATTAAGGACAGGATCAACATAAGAAGCAGGTTCTGAATCAAAGTGAATATAATTTGATAACAAACCGACTAACAAGGAAGACCAAGAAGACTTTGTAAAAAACAGTGATTGAAGCCAATGTTTTTTTATGGTAATGAGAGCTGGATAAAGACAACCTTTAAAGCCTCGTTCAGACTGCCGAAACGAGTAGAGCATTGGGTCTCTGCGCATGCCCAGTCTAAAGTACACTTGCGCATCTCAGACTAGGCATGCGCAGAGACCAATGCTTAGCTCGTTTTCTCTGTTCGGTGCGCGAGGCTTAAATAGCTGGGAGTGAAAGATTATCCGCAAAATTTATAGTCTAATACAATCCAAAGAGAATGGGAACCATCAGAGAACTATTGCAGATTTACGATCCTTGCATAAATTCAATTGTTAAAAGCTCAAGTCTAAGGTGGGTTGGCCATCTAGAACCTTGTAGGAGTTGATGATAAATGGGGAGTGAGAGTGAGAAATATCACTGGAAAAATAATTCATGGGAAAGAACGTCCTAGAAAAAAATTGATAAATTATATCGAGGCCGGCGAAGGGAGAAGTACTGCCCAAGATGAAGAAATCTAGGTGTCGGAATTGGCATGAACCCCTTTGGATCAGGATGAGGGAATCAAAATGTCGAGGAAGCCTGGATTCAGCAAGTATTGTGATACCATAGTATATGTAAGTACGAAGAAGCTTACAACAGCTGATTTTGGTGATGATGGTATTTGGTTTTAAATGTCTTTTTTTAATATTTTGCTTCCGAGCTAACCTTAGGTAACGGAAGCTATGTGTAATCTTTTATGTCTCCGATTTCAAAAATTCCAAGATAGAAATCCGTTTCAGACATCAGGGAACATTTTTGGTTCTGTGCATGTCTATCGCATAATTTTTGAGAACCAAAATATCTTTCTACTCGTCCTATTTCAATGAAATTTGGGTGGAAGGTCATAATAAGCCCATTGTTGGTCCGATATAAGTTTCAACTTTCTGCCTCAATTTTTTCCACTTCCACATGTACAATAACATAAATTTATTAACACCTATATCTTCAAAAGTATACTCTTCTGATTTTTATGAAATTAGGATGGTTTGTCGAAAGTAGTCCACAGATAGCCCTAGATTAATTTTAACCATCTGTGCTCATTAACTTTCCTGAATTGATACTTTAATTCATGTAAAAAAAAAAACTATCCTGACAGATTTAAAAACGGGGAAAGAATTGAATAAATTTGAAAATAATAAATTTTAAAAGCATAAACTCATTAAAGTATACTAAATAGGACACGATGAAGATTTAGGTCTTGTAGATGAACCACATCTCGCCACATGGGTATGGACTACAATGTTTCGCTTCCAATATTAAAAGGATGATTAGGCAAGTTTATGGAGTTAGTTTGCATAAAAGGTGATACGATATACCATGAACTAACGCCGTGGAGTTACCACCTCAAAATTTAACATCTACAACTCCGTAAACTCCTATTGAGACACTATCACCACAGCAAGACTGCATCTATAACTCCATGAACTTCTCTCAAGATTGAATACCTAAAACTCCATGAACTCCTATTGCGACACTATCACCACAGCAAGATCATCCACGCATCTATAACTCCATGAACTTCTCCCAAGATTGAATCTAAAACTCCATGAATCCTAATGAGACGCTATAACCAAAGAAAGGCAGCATCTATAACTCCATGAACTTCCTCAAGTTTGAATACCTAAACCTCCATGACCTCCTATTGATAAACCATCACCACAGCAAGACAGCATCTAGAATTCAATGAACTTCGATGTCACCACCCCAAGACTAAATGCAGAACTCAATGAGCTCGTACCACCAACGCTATCATCACCGTAAACTGAAAACCTAAAACTCTAGGTACATGGTACATTCAACCTTAAAAGCCTACAGATCTACTACACATATACGTTAGTTTGATGGTTCAATATTTAAAGTATTAATTTATCTATATTATTATATTTACCTTGATTATTACTAGCGTGACCAGAGTCTTGTGTTTTTGACGATTCGTTGGTTGAGGACGAGGAATTTTTATGTTCCATTGACGATGTCCTGAAACACAGTATAAAACAGAAAGTGTAAATAAAATGCAAACCATATGTAGCAAGTTAAGATTGATATGAGAACTTCAAATCACAAACGTTATCTGAATTTCAAATTAGTTTAAAAGATTAAGCATTCAAGAGAATCTTATTAAACTTAAGGTTTACATACATGTTTAAACTCTGAGATTTCATATCAAATATTGTTAGTTCGTTGCCTCAACAAACTTCTTTCTTCTACAATTGTGCCGAATACCAAATAGATTTTTAAGTTTCTATTGAAAAAGTTAAGATAAAACATAGCTAGATCAACTGCCTTCCTGATCGTAATAAGAGCTTATAGAGTTTAAAAACAGTGATCTTTAAGAAATGTCTGACTTATTTTAACTTCTGTAGATTTATATCTTTACAAAAGTTTAATTTGTTATACCGCAGAGTTCAATACTTCATATAGTATCATACTTCATATACTAATGATTAATAAAGAAGTAGAGCGGGACTCAAAGCTAAAATAAACGTTTAAATGGCTAGCTGACGTAAATGGCTGGGCCGATTAAGCTGGTTAACGAACTCTTCCGATTATTTAGATTGCTCGGATCATCTAATTAATCCTTGTGTTTATTTAAAGCACATAATAGGCAACTTTACTCATTACTTACACAACCCGTTCTGACGGTTTTTTCTTCACACAGTATCACCCACAATTTGAACGAAAATGTCCTTTCTTATAATATAAGGCTTATTTAAAATTACGATACGCTTCTCTTACAAATAAAATAATTTCTTGCCAGTTTTCTTTCACTGGATTTTTTTTTTTTTTTTAATTTTTTAATTTGATTGCATTTGAATAAAATGACACTCATTTTCTTTTACATCGCTCACAATTCTCGGTCAATTTTTTTTTATATTACATTCATTTATGAGTTGTCTAGTTGCACGTTCTATAATGAATGTTGACATATATCCCTCAAAGTGAACGTTTTCTCACGCATATTGTATCTCCTATAGAGCACGCTTTCACTCGCATATATCTCCTATAGAGCACGCTTTCACTCGCATATATCTCCTATAGTGCACGCTTTTACTCGTACTCGTATATATATCTCCCATAGTGCACGTTTTTTCTCGCATCTCCTATAGAGCACGCATTCACTCGCATATATCTCCTATAGTGCACGCTTTTACTCGTACTCGTATATATATCTCCCATAGTGCACGTTTTTTCTCGCATATATCTCCTATAGAGCACGCTTTCACTCGCATATATCTCCAATAGTGCACGCTTTTACTCGTACTCGTATATATATCTCCCATAGTGCACGTTTTCTCTCGCATATATCTCCTATAGTGCACGCTTTTACTCGTACTCGTATATATATCTCCCATAGTGCACGTTTTCTCTCGCATATATCTCCTATAGAGCACGCTTTCACTCGCATATATCTCCTATAGTGCACGCTTTTACTCGTACTCGTATATATATCTCCCATAGTGCACGTTTTCTCTCGCATATATCTCTCATTAAGTACGTTATTTTCACATAATTCTCTCATCAAGGACTTTTTCTGGTATTAATCTCCAATATACAGGTTTTCTCTCGCATATATCTTCATAATGCATTTTTGTAAACATATCATGGACAGCATTAGGAATAGATTCAACACATCTCAAGAAATATTTACTACATAATTTTCACTTATTATAAATGGGAATAAAAACCAACAAATCGGATTCGAGTGCCAGAGGAGTGTGACAATGTTTTTTACACAGATCGAAAAGTTTAAGGTAATCACCTAATGTTATGGCAATTGGTAAAGAAAATAAAAAAAAACACATGCACACATAAATATTATAACCAATCAATTTTAAATTAATATATTATAAAAAAATAAAATAAAATAAAACCTAAAACCTGAAATGAACGAGTAACCTAATCAATAATAATGAAACACATTATTACGAATCTTAGCCCAACATTGCACTTTATAGCAGATTACTTAATAACTCTAACAAAAAATACACTTACTCAAGAGAGCAAAATAGACTACAACGATGTAATTATTGTACTGGAATGGAGCTATAGAAAATTCTTTAGATGTGACATCGTGCAGATAAAAATTATTTAGTCGTTTCTAAAAAATACTGTACACAAATAAAGAAATAACAGTGATCAATGTTTACCATAATTTTGATTTTGATTTCTTCTCTTTTTTCTCTGAGGATTCGTTAGTTTTGGCGACGGACCTGAGTTCGGAGGAGGGAACGGGTTGAGGTATCTTGAGGTCTACCTTGGGGTAGGTAGGAGATGGCTTGAGAGGTAGTGACGGCGAGAACGGACCCGGCGGGGGAAGCACGCGGGCACCTGACGTCCAATCTGAAGAGATACCGGGGTAGTTGCGGTAGTACGGCGAACTGGCCAACAGATTACCCATGTACATAGCAGTCAGAAAACCCTGTTCGCAAGCGGCTAAACTTCTGATCATTTCGTACAGACTTCCGGTACAAGAAGCCTGACGTACTTCTTCTTCCGGTTGACTCGAAGGTTTGACAACTTCTTCTTCGAGTACGGAAGACGGTGCGACAACAGCTACCGGTTTCTTCCTTTTGCAGAGATTTAGAGGCTCTTCCACTTCCGTTTCGACTTCTTCCATCGTATTTTCAGTCGAATCTGCTTCGGCAATATCTGACGACTTTAAATTTTCACCGGAACCGATTTTGGAAACGTCGAAAAACTTGGAAGTTTCACCTGAAATGGTTGCGATGTCAAAAGACTTAGTACTTTCACCGGAAATCGTGGCTAAAACGCTCGGCAACTTCTTATTCTCGCTAGAGACGTCCGATAACTTGATACCGTCACCGGGATCGCCCGGAAACTTTTCACTTTTACTAGAAATGGCGGTAACGTCCAAAAACTCACTACTTTCACCGGAAATCGTGGCGACGTTTAATAACGACGAATTGAAAACGGTGGTGTCGTCCACCGACTTAATACTTTCAACGGAAACGGCCGCAATAATGACTGACAGTAATAAAGTCCAAAAACTTATTACCGTAAATCGACCGCGCGATAAGAGCAAAGACTAGAAATGTTCACAAATGATCAAAACTTTTTTTTTAATACAAAAATAATTTAAAAATAAAAATATATAAAAGCTATTTATAAAATTATATATTAAAATTTTAAAAAAGACTAGACCAATTAATATTAACCACCAATAAATTTATTTTATTTTATTTATTAAAACAAAAATTAGAATACAGCCTTAAAAAAGAAACACCACAGATAAATTTTAAAAATATAATACTGTTGAGTATTTAAATTTTCAGAAAGAAATAAATTGTACGAAAATTAAATTCAAATAAATTTAGTAAAAAAAAAATAAATTGTCAGGTCACCAGATATTATTATATATAAATGTACTTAAATATTTATATTTATTTTATAATTTTGAGCGAAAGATAAAATTTCTAAATAGTAAAATTAAATAAAAGATAATTAATATTTAATAAAAAGTAATAAATAAAAAGAATTAATTTTTAATTTTATTCAGTTATATTTAGATGCAGAGGGGCAAAAAATAATATTCCCGATTAGAAATGCTTAAAGATATTTTAAATTTATATTAATTATAGTTATCTGGAATTAATATTTATAATAAATATTAATTATTTAAATTTATTCACCAAAATTTACATAAAACGAACGAAACATTAAATTTTTTAATTTAATTTAAATTGTACCTTTTTATTTAAAGCCAGAATGCTTTAATTTGGCAATATAATATTTAATTTATTTATAAATGAGATCAAAATACGGAGGGAACTCTTTATTTATTTAATTTTTTAAATTAATTAAATAAATAAAATTAATTTAAACGTTTATAAATATCTTTATTGTATATAAAAAAAAACCTATTACTATATTATTTTTACATTCATATATATTAATTTTTGTACTATATTTGGTATAATTTATGTTAGTAAAAAAACATCTATAGTTGAATAAGGTATTCAAAATTTATTGTTTTGATCTTTTTTGTTTGGTTTAAATGGACATAATTTAAGAAAAATTCACTACACCAAAAATTACTACTAAAAATAAGGAAATATGGAATTTAATAATTTAAAACAAATTAGCTCAATAAATGTATATTACTTTTAAAAATTTACTTACACTTATAAAATGTAATTAAATATATCACAATTTAATTTTTTTTTTTTTAGAGATAATTGCTATTATTATGTTTGGTTTTCTCTGCTAAAAAAAATTATTTGTAATCTAAATTTAATATTAATATTTTTTTATGTTTAATTAATAATACAAATTAAGTCCAATTTTAAACCCTGTTTTTGAAAATCTTATTTATTTATGTGTATATTTGTTAATTAATTATATATTGGAATTGTATAATTAATTATAAATTTATGTTTATTTTATAATTAACTATAAATTTACGTTTATTTTGTAGTCAATTATAAATTTATGTTTATTTTATAGTTAATTATCAATTTAATTAATTGAGAATTTTTTTGTTTATTTTATAACTAACTATAAAATTATGATTTAATAATTAATCATTTAAAAATGAAATTTATTGTCAGAAAAATAAATATATATTTACTTTTGTCAAACAAAATATATATATATATATATTTTTTTTTTTTATTTAAAATTAAATCACTTTTTTTTAAAAAAAGCTTTAAATTCTTACGTTTTTTTGTTGATTATTTTTATTTTTTTTGGAAAAAAAAATATTTAATGGCACATATATTCAAATACTGTTTATCAAATTGTATTATTTATATTAAATATGATTTTCATAAATATTAATATTATCGTAAGAATGTATCAACAAAATGTAAAAAAAAAACGAATCAGTTAATAATAAATACCAATTATCAATTATTTTTGAAGTCTAATTATTTTAGGTAAAAAAAGCGAAACGGAAAGAATAAAGATGTCCGACTAGCAAAGGACGAAAAAATTCTAAAAAAAAGCACATTTCATTTTAACGTAAAAAAGTCAGAGAAAGAAAGAAGAAGAAAAAAAATGGCTAAAAAATCATTAATAATTGCAATTGCGCATAAAACGACTTTATATTTTTTTAAAAAAAGAAGAGTGGGGGGTATAAAGAGGAAAATCGTTAATATATATATATATTTATATATATATATATATATATATATATATTTAAATATTATTATGAAATATTTTATTTCCCAAAAAAATGTAATTTAAAAAATTTGGTAAATATATTTAAAATAAAATATATATTATACGTAAATGTAAATAAAGGAGTATATAAAAATATATATATATATTTATTTATATCAAGTAGAGAAAATTTGAAGCTATATATCTAAGTATACTGAATGGAAGGGTACAGGTGGCCAATATCGTATATCACTAGGATAGAAAATGGAGACATCCGTTTACGTCTTTGTGTGCGTGCGTGTATGTTGTAATGTACAAGAGACCTTTCTGAATGTGTGTACGTGTTGAGAGGGTTTTCCTTCGATAGCTTTTCTCACTAACACTAACAAACCACAAAAAGGGAAAATTCGCCTCTTATTTACTTTTTAAAAAAATTGTTTTTTGTTGTTTTTTTTTTAATTATACAATGAATTTTAAATATAATATTTGTATCGATAAAATTTAAATATATTAATATAAAAAAAAATTATATATAAAAATAAAATAATAATAATAATAAATTAAGTTATTTTAAAAGAAAACATTGTAATTGTGGTGTAGTAAATATTTATAAATGAAAAAATTAAATTAAATTATAATATTTATACATTATTAATTTTTTTTATTAAAGTTTTATAAATATATTTATATAATAAAAAAAAAATTAATAAAAAGGTAAAAAAAAAATTAAAAAATCAGTTAAAAAATGATGTATACGTAACGTAATCGTTTAAAATGCGATGTAAATAAATCCTTCTTGAAGAAATGAGGTGAATGAGATGAAACGAATCAGGTGAAAAAATGTCCGAAGGTGGTTAAGAACGACGAGGAGCTAAAAGATGCCGCGATTTCAGATTCGGGAGTCGGGTACCACTGTTAAAGTGGACATCAAAACAATACGAGAATCGATATGAGCCCATAGTTCAAAGGAAAGCGAGGGGGCACCCCTTGGTACCCCCCTTCGGCCTGACACACAACTCAACGCAGTCAATAATAACTCTAAAATCCAACGCTTTACAAACCCCAACGACATTATTCATATTTAATTCTAAACAATATTTCTAACTGAATCCAATAGAACCTGTAAAAAACCAGTCTAAAAATATTAATAAGAATTATAAACGGGTTTAGAATTTTTATAAAGAACAAAGAACAAATTATAACGTGAAATATTATTGTATATTTTTTGTGTTTTTTCCATTCGACGGAATGGGGTAAGGTTTATAAGAGGTTAGCTTTGATCTAAGCAGTGTTGCACAGTTTGGGGGTTTGTGTAGAGAGAGAAAATTTTCCTAGATAGTCCAGGCAGTGGTAAAAGGGAGAGAGGGACGCTTCTCCGACCTTTTCATCCCTTACTTGCCTTTCAGAACACAGGGTATTGATTTTTAAAAAGAGTAACCTTCTGTGTATATCTCCCGTCCCTCTCATCCAGGGGGGGTTGGTGAAGTTAACGCGGCAAGGTTTAGATACTTGGATTTACACCAAGTGGAGGGGAGAACTAAGAGGGTTTAGTCCGTCAGGTGCTGCTAACTGGTGGTTGGATAAGAAACTAAAAAAAAAGTTAGTTCGTTTAAAGAAACAACAGAATGCATTAGCGTTCACTTTTACAGACTAACTACCAAAAATCAGTGTCACAATTAGTATTATTTTAAAATATTTGTAATTTGATCAAGATCAGTGTACCTAAGAAAGCATAAATATATATCACGCATTAAAAGTGAAACTTAAGTTCTAGAATGCATTGCTCTCTTTCATTTTTTGACGAATTTATTATTTCAGGATTAAGAAATGGTTATGGGAAATTAAATTGAAAAATTAGAAATATGTGTGAGGCTCTCACGCATTAGAAGTGATTAGAAGTGAAACTTAAGTTCTAGATGCATTGCTCTCTTTCATTTTTTGACGAATTTATTATTTCAGGATTAAGAAATGGTTATGGGAAATTTAATTAATATTGCTGAAAAAATAGTTCTACGCTTAGGCAACCACATTTATTCCAATAAAAATAAATGTTTGTTTTGATTTGCTGGTCTTTAAATATATATAATACAATTTGTAAAAATGTTACACTTGGACGAGTCTCGAATCGCAAACTTCGTTACACGATTTCACTATATGAAAAAATGCACTCTACCGCCGCCAAAGAAGTTTCAATTCAAAAATAGATATTGATTTCAAATATCCTTTTAAAACCCTTAATCTATACACATAATATAATATTGTAATTATTATAAATCATTACTAAGCCTCCCGCTGTTCTAGCATTAAAAATAAAAACTAATATTCCTTTTAAGTGTTATTTTATTACGGTGTATTAAGTTAAATAATACATACTGTTATTCTTAAATAAGTGCTCTTTGCTTAAGAAGTCCTAAATTATATTATTATTCTAAAAATAATCCAATAAAAATCATCATAACCATAAAAATATATAAGACTTGATACAAATAAGATCAGGGAATACAAAAGTCAATTCCTTAAGGCTACGATTACAAAAAAAAACTTTTACAACTCAAGAAAAAAGACCACTAAATATTCTGATGAGAGAAAAAAGATCAAAATCAATCAGGTGCAGTTGAGGCCAAAACAACAACACAATAATAAAACTTAATAAAAGGGGTTGAATACGGAAAAAGAAACAGGATTGATCAAAGGGTGAAATTGAGATACAAAATTGATAAAAATGACTTCAACATAACCCCCAAACTATTTCAGGAAGTATCTAAAAAATAAAAAGGAATTATTGTTTCGTGACAACGATACATAACTATCAATCTAAACCTAGATTTAGTTTTTTTCTCAAGAAGAAAAAAATCAAGAGGTAAACACTGGATTCCAACCCCTTACAGTCACTAAAAAGATAAACATCTGTTTATAATATGATGAGAGAGGGAAGCAGAAATAAATGTCACACTAAAGGACATTCAATTGAAAAAAGGAGAGAAGGAAGATAATTTAAAAGTAAAATAGAAAAAAATAGAAGTTGAATACGAAGAATAAAGAAAAGTGAAAGAATCTAAAAAAAAAAATCAAATGAAGTAAAGGAAATGTAAAAAATTAAATATACCAACGGTAAAAATAAAATAAAAATACAGAATACTTTTGACAATGATGTTACTCAAAGAAGAGTAAAACGTGTTTAATTGTAGTAATGTTTGAAAAATTTCCCTAAGGAATTACTTAAGTTAAGGGATTCTCTTGTTTCCATATTTTAATAAAAGGGCAACACTGTTGAAGAAAAAAGAGAAAGAATCGTAGCTCTTAATTTAACAAAACTGGTCTTTTATCAAAGCTTCACTTCTTTCTTTTGTTATTTAGGCTTTTTGAATCTTTATCGAGAAAGAAATTATTCTATTTTTAAATTAAGTAATAAACAGTTGAAATTTTTAAATGAACAATAACACTTAGGAGAAAATCAATCAATTTATTTATAATTCTTCTTCTTTTAATCATTTTCTCATTTTCATGATTTATAAATCTTGGTTTGAATTCTTTAATGAGCAGAAAAGTGTCTATGTCATTTTTTACTCTCAGACATTCAACTTGTCCTCCAATCATCCTCAATCAAGCAGTGATTCCACAATCCTCTTCCGTAAGCGTAAGATATCTAGGCCTACATCTTGATCGACGATTGACTTGGGCTCAACACACCAAAACTAAACGTGTGGGCACTAATAGACGATATAAACTCCTTTTGCGACTCTTTGACCAAAGATCCCACCTATCCCTTTATAACAAAATCCTTATTTATAATTCAATCCTTTACCCATTTGGACCTATGGAATTGAGCTCTGGGGTTGCACCAAGCGCTCGAATTCCTATAGACTCCAATCCCTTAAATCAAAGATCCTTCGAAAAATCACCAATTCCCCACCATACGTTTCTAACTTTACAATTCACCACGACCTTAAAATTCCTTTTGTTCATGACCTCGCTTCTATCCTGTATAAACAATTCCATGAAACCTTAAATCACCATCCTAATCCTTTAGTCAAATTCATGGGATCCCTTCATATCCCTGACCAACCACCCCATCGGCGTCGGTTGAAGAGACATTGGCCTCGTGACTTGCTACTATAGTACACAACCTCAAACGATGTACTAGATTAATGTTACGCACGACAGGAGTACTACCACTACGTAGCCTCTCCTCTCATGATAATCCATGTAACTCAATCAAATTGTTATCTTTATTACTTTCAATAGCAAATGAAATTGCAAGTAATATATATGTAAACTAAAAAAATAAAAAAAATTGTTTGCATTCTTATAATTGCTCTAATATTTTGTATTTCCACTCTAGCTTATTTGGAACCCCTTTCTGTATTTTACATGACCTTGAACGGCAAGTATGACATGCGCCCAAGCATAAGCGGTATCAAATTGCGCTGCAGCACTAAGCGTAATACGCTGTTGAAGATTATTATTAAAATGAGCAATATTTAGTTTTGCATGATTAACAGCAATGTTTAAAAATTAACCGGTAGATATATTCAAAATAGTCTGTCAATCACGACCTGTTAATTGTTTATTTAATCTCTCACAATTATTTCTGGCTGTTCAATAATAATTTGTTTTTGAAAAGTAGCCATTTTCCAATATGGTGGCAATAGCTTCCCTCAGATCTTGTTCAAATTATGTTCAAGCATCAATAAATTAGTGTGCCAAATAACAAATATCAAACATTTATCATTTATTTTTACAGTATAAAATCAAAACTACGTATTGACTGGACTATTTCTGTTGTTTTTCTTGTCTCTTATTATAAATATGCAGACAAACAAATTTAATTAAGACATTAGAGAACATTTTTGATCTCGCATTTGTCCGCCAATATTTATACAAATCCCCATTTTAATGAAATTTGGATGGTAGGTAATAAGGCATAATTAGGCTAGTGTTGGTCCCGCATTTAATGTAATATTGAATAAAAATTGATATGACCTTACTGGGGATCGAAACAGGTCTAAAGAATCACATTTTAATCCCAGAAAGATCAGATTATTAAAACTAAGAAAAAAATAGGACGCGTGGAACATACGCACCCTACTTATTAACAGATTTTAACACCAAATTAAACTTATTAGGGCGCGAGGGACTTAAGTGCTACACTAATTAACAGATTGTAACACAAAATTAAACTAATTAGGACGTGAGGAACTTAAGTGCCACACATATTAACAGATTGTAACACCAAATTAAACTAATTAGGACGCGAGGAACTTAAGTTTCACACTTACTGACAGATTGTAAAACCAAATTAAACTAATTATATGATGCAAGGAACATACGTAATCACACTTATTGACAGATTGTAACACAAAACTAAACTGAAATTATTTATTTGTTTTACATATACAGTAAAATAAATAGCTAAACTTATACAAAGTAATCTAAATTAGGCATTACTAGGTTTTCTTTCTTTCAAATAATTAAAAAAAAAATTCTACCGTAAATCACAGAAATGTTTTCCTTAGATTTCATAGCCTTTACTTTAATTGTTGATAGTGAAAAAAATAAATCTACAATAAAAAGTTAAAAGAAAAATTAGATAGATTATAATCAAGTGGGATTTATTAACAGAAATTTACACAGTTATTACCTTGATGACAAGTGTCCCTTTGTTGTTCCTTTTATAATAAATGGTCTGTAGCATTGTTTTTTTAATTTTATGAAAGAATGTTGTTTTTGGGGGAAAAACTATACAATTATACGAAAAACAATGTAGGAGTTATACTTTCTTGTTATTAAAAATCAAATCATAAAAGTAAAAGCGATTCAATGTAAAGCTTTTTTAGTCTGTTATCAATACTATTGATCAACACGGCATTTTTTAGTAAGCAATTATACTTAGTAACAATAGAATTACTTTCTTAATGTAAGTAATACTTTACTTTTTAAGTATATTTTACTTCTGAGGAGAACAAATAATTGTTTCTGTCGAGATTATTTGGAACTTACTCATAATGGATAATACTCGAAGAACGATTTTTTTTTCTTTTTCTATATTATATTTTTTTTTAAATGATCTATTTTTTCAGGTCATATTCTTAGTATATCACCTTTTTTTTCTTTTTCTATATTATACTTCAATTATCTATTTTTTCAGGTCATATTCTTATATCACCCTTTTGTCTTTTTCTATATTATATGTTTTTTAAATGATCTATTTATTCAGGTCATATTCTTAGTATATCAGCCTTTTTTCTTTTTCTATATTATATTTTTTTTAAATGGTCAATTTTTTCAGGTCATATTCTTAGTATATCTCCCTTTTTTTCTTTGTCTATATTATAGTTCATCTATTTTTGCAGATCTATAGAGTATTTAATAGCCAAACAACCACTTCTTGTAAATATTTCACCTCTTGAGGCATCTTAAGGCCTAAAAGAAGATTTGTATTATAATTCTTTATAACTTTAACTTCCATCCCATTATAACTTGCATATATTATATAAAACGTTTTTTACGGTACTTCTTTAGATTGTTACTCCCCTATGATTTTTAGAATATAAATGACTTTGTCTAAATAACTATTAAGAGAAAGTGATGTTTAGTCCAATGTACTTTGGGACAAAGGAGTATCACACTTCTAGGGATTTCTTTTTATAAGGGAAGTAACAGTCTAAAGAAGAGCATTCTGTATACCTTCTTTAGGTTGTTACTCCCCTCTGATTTTTTTTTTATAAGGGGAGTAACAATCAAGTGCCGTTTTTACAAATGACATTTAATAAATACTATATACCACACATAATAAATTGGCCAAGTATCTGGTAAATTCAGTACACACAAAGGAGATTGTCGGCCCAGCAGTGTCAAGATGGCGGTCATTCAAAAGTTACTTTAATTTATATTGAAAAAAGCAATTTTAAAAGACTTATGGTGCAAAGATGAATTGGTAGAAAAAGAATACCAAATATATATTTGTAATCAGAGCAAACTCATAATTATACTGAGTAGAGATCAAAACTGAGAGGATATAACTAAATTGAGAGGTCATAACTAAATTGAGAGGATATAAAGACATTAAGAGGATATAACTAAATTGAGAGGTCATAACTACATTAAGAGGATGTGACTAAATTTAGAGGTCATAACTACATTGAGAGGATGTAACTAAATTTAGAAGTCATAACTACATTGAGAGGATTATATTGAGGACTTGTAAAATAGAGGAAATATTTTTATTTCAACAAAACAAATGATCAAAAACCCTTAAAATAAATTACGCAACAGCAGTAAAGTTAAAATAACCAGTTTTCACAATAAAAAAAATAGAAATAAAAAACTAAAGCTCAAATCCGAAAAATCTCTTTAAAAATAAATTAAAACATAGTTAAATTATTATTATTATAAAATGATGTTAATTATACAATATTTCTTTTCTCCCCCCCCCCCCCCGTCCCCCTCACCTCCCCCTCCCCTTTTTGTTCTTTCATCTTTGTAAATGAAACCAAGGAGCGACCTCTCATTAAAGTTTTTAACAAAAAAAAAAATACCTCTTCTACACATTACACAAAATAATTATTAAAAAAGAGAGAGAGGAAGAAAAAAACAACTAAATTTCCCTCTTTCTGCTCATCAAAGGGAGAAAAAAGGGTCTTTAGAAGAGGAAAATTTGCCAGAAATTCTAAAAGGAGAGTTACAGAGGAGTTGGGAGGGGATGAGAAAGCACAAGGCCCCCCACACAGGCCCCCCCCCCCTTCGTCATTATAATTTCTAGTAGGGATAGAGTTACACCAGTTCTCTTATACACACATATAAAGTATAACACGAAAAATATCGTGATAAACACACACACACACGTTTTATGAAGCCCTCCCTCACGTAAAAAAAAAAACGAAGAGAAACACTTCGTCTAAAGTAAAGAATGGTGCGGAGTGGGGGGGTTAAATTAGGTCCAACATAAGAGAATAGAAGGGTGGAAGGAAAATTAAACTAAATAACATATAAAATAACATATATATATATATGAAACGAGATAAAGGGTTGACTAAGGACTATAATAAGGAAAAGGAGGGATATTTTCTTTCCTCCCTCTTCATTCTGTTCCCTTTTATCCCCCCCCTTCCCCCTTTTATGTAGTTCAAAAAGGGCTGAAAATGGGGATAGAGGGCGTTAAGGGGGAGATGCTGTAGTAACCTAGCAACGGGCTGACCAATGGCAGACCATAGTCGATAACAGGGGCAAGAGAAACTTTACTGAAAGGGGGACTTGAAACCACCCACTAACTCCCCCCCCCCTCGACTCTTATCTCTCAATTTTATTTATCTAAACAAAGACTCCCCTTTTGACTTTTTTTTCCATCAGGTAATTGATTAATAATCTTAATTAACAATAATAAATGAAAAAAGAAAACCTATTGAGAAACGTAAAAATGAATTAATAATTGATTTTATTAAAAAGAAAAACGATAAACGCAAATGATGATTAAAAAACTAAATAAAGATATCTAACCTGTGGTTAATTTCGTTGTGTAGTTCCTGTTTAGGGCCGGGGGTGACTATGGCAGGTGAGAGACCAGAATGCTGACTACTCACCAAACCGCTTGGAGAGAACCTAGAGTAGAAATCACTGAAAACAAAAACAAATAATAATAAAACACATGAAGATGAAGAAGAACGAAGTACAATCACAAGAGCAAGGTACCATCACAAGAGCAAGGTACAATCACAAGAGTGAGGTACCATCACAAAAGCAAGGTACAATCACAAGAGTGAGGTACCATCACAAGAGCAAGGTACAATCACAAGAATAAGGTACCATCACAAGAGCAAGGTACAATCACAAGAGTGAGGTACCATCACAAGAGCAAGGTACAATCACAAGAGTGAGGTACCATCACAAGAGCAAGGTACCATCACAAGAGCAAGGTACAATCACAAGAGTAAGGTACATCACAAGAGCAAGGTACAATCACAAGAGTAAGGTACCATCACAAGAGCAAGGTACAATCACAAGAGTAAGGTACCATCACAAGAGCAAGGTAACAAAACTTAATATTCTTTCATTAAAAATTACATCATCACTGATTCTACAGCCATAGTAGAAAAGTTGATTGGTTGATAGAAACTGATAAGTAGCAGAAGCATCATCCAAAAGCAACTTAATATTCACTGATCTACTTTCAAACAACGTGATCATTATCAAGTTTCTTAGTTTTTTTAGGCAAGCGTTCTCGATAAATTCGTCTAAATTTAAAATAGTCACTTGCGTATTGCTTTTTGTCTTTCTTGAATAATTACATTATAATTTTTAATTAGAATAGTCATTAGCACATTGATTTTTGTTTTTCTTGAATAATTAGATTAAAATTTCTCAAATTATATTATAATTTCTGAAAATTAAATTATAATTTCCCAAAATTACATTATAATTTCTCTTTTTTTACATTATAATTATAATATTACATTATAATTTCTCAAAATCACATTATAATTTCTCAAAATTACATTATAATTTCTCTTTTTTTACATTATAATTATAATATTACATTATAATTTCTCAAAATTACATTATAATTTCTCAATATCGCATTATAATTTCTCAAAAGTACATTATAATTTCTCAAATTATACTAAAATTGATATGATTAAATAAGTAAGTAATTAGTTACCTGGGAAGTGCGGAGGTAGTAATGGGTAATGAGGAGGGGTAGGGAGATCTGAATCCAGCCGCTGCTGCGGCCGCTGCAGCACTTCCTGCACCGCCTATTGGGTACACGCTAGGAGTGTGCCTAAACATAATTAGACAACCACTTTATTCTTTTAGGCATCTCATTGTCGCGAGTTAAGAGGTTTTTCAAACTTTTAACTCGTACATGCATTGGAAATATTCCTAAAATGATGGTATGCTTCCGAATGACGTAGAACTTAAAAAGGACGTATGACTTTTTCCATGTAATCGCCCATATCAACAGTATCAGTCAGGTGATAAAACCTAAACATTGATCAGAAGTGAACGTAGTTGGGGATAACATAGTGCGTATACTTCCGCGGATTGACTCGTAATCAATAACTAGGTATCCCGGTGAAATCCGCGTACCGAAGGGGTTGATGTCGGACGTTTTGCTTCCACTACTGGAAGCATCTTTAGGGGTGTGGTGGATCGTGATGTTGACTAGAGGCAAGTCAGTACATCTAGTGTCTGCTTCTAGTTAACATCATGATGCACCACATCCGTGAAGATGCTTCCAGTAGTGGAAGCGAAACGTCCGACTTCAACCTCTTTGTGACACGGATTGATTGGTGATGGGGATACTTCAGTTTTTTTGCAACAATTTGCTCACTTATAAGTCCAGCTTCATCAATTCCTTCAAATGGACGAAAATGAAACAACTGTATGTGTTGCTTATTTCATGTTAAGCCGAAGAACCAGATGAAATAGGGCAAATAAAGGTATTTCTAAAAAAGTATTTCAGATAATTTTTAATGCGAGTTGCAAGAAGGAATTGTAGTGAATTACTGCAAGTATTATCTGAGAATGGATGAAAATACATTTCAACTGTGACCCAAGTCAAGTTGGAAAGCGAGCCCATGGTAAAAGCAGTTGATGAACTGATAGAAACAAGGGATTAACCGAGTAAACTGTGCAGTTTATCATTGCAAAAATAATCCTTTTGTTCAGGCTTGACAACTGTTTAATTACCGGCTAACAGTTTATACAGTTATGAAGTCGCACACGATAAACTGCACAGTTGACAGTGCAATGGGACCGAGTTGTCAAAAGTTGGTAATTTTGACTCTACGACACTTTCTACCAGTTAAATCATGCTCTTCATAAGAATGAAACCGTATTAATATTGTCTGAGGCGCTTTAAATGTAGATAGGTAATTACTTAAGCAGCCCCTACACGGTCAAGCCGCTTGATCAAAACATCGCATCAAGCTGATTGACACGACCTTCAAGCCGCCTTGGGGCGCATCAAGCATCCCATCAATCTTTCCATCAACACTCATTTATTGTGGAGTTTTCGACTAGTGAACTGCTCCTCCTGGACTGTAGTGAATCAGTATTGTGTAGATACCATGGTTGTGACTCAGGGTTTGGGGTGTCGAGCAGGTGATTGACGGAATGCTTGATCAAAATTGCTCTAGACTCTAGACTATCAAGCGCTCCGTCAAGCCACTTGAGTCATTCAAACTTTCCATCAATCTCCTCAAAATCTCTCAAGGCTTGACTCAAGCATCAAACGGGTTCCTAGACTATCAATCATGCTTGACGCGATGTTTTGATCAAGCGGCTTGATCGTGTAGGGGCTGCTTAAGTGTAGTGTATAATTAATTGTATATTTTTTCTGAATTCAGGATAAACCAAAGGTAATAGTTACGATTTAAAATTTAAAACTGAGATCGACTTCATATATTATAATTTAAGCTGATTTAATGAAAATGTTTAGATTTTACGTGAAGAGATTTTTTTTTTTATCAAATTCTCTATTTCAATTCACCTATTTTAAAATGAATTTAGGTTTGACAACACATTTTTTGGGTTTGCCAAATATTGTAGTAACGTCTCATAAGGGGTTATTGTTAGATTTTACGCACGGAGTTGAATCTAGTATCCGAAGTGGGGTGCTAACGTTTTTGTGTTAAAAATCAGGCATATGTTTCGAACAATTAACAATACCTTTAACCTTTATTCAAAGGGTAAATGAGGGTTGTGATCGAATTACACAGGGACGTTTAGGTAGGGTGAAAATCTAATTATTCGTGATTATGGCCACACGTCTCGTAAAATAATTAACACAACATTTTAACTAATTTAACAAGATAATTTCTATATCATGTTCCAAGGTTGTTAGTAAACTACTAAACACAATATAAACTAAAATTAAGTTAAATATGATAAATTATAATTGAAGGAACTGTTAAGATGTAAATCATATATCTACAAATAACTGATTGTTTAATAGTCAGTTTTTTCAATCCAAAATGACCATCATCAGGGGTTGAGAAAAACAAGAACAAGAAAAGGAACTGATGACGAAAGAGTTGAAATAGTATGACTCAATAATGCTCAATTTATTCTTGAACCTGTATAGTATATAAATAATAACTGTTCGTTTTTCTCTTTGTTGTAAACTAAGACCATTTTCAGGTTCAGAAGAAGGCAAAGGAAGGAAAGAGAAGAAGAAAGAGTTTCAGTAGTATAACTCAAGAGTTACATTAGTATAACTCAAAAGTAATATTAGCATAACTCAAGATTAGCATTAAGTATAACTCAAGAGTAACATAAGCATAACTCAAGAGTAACATAAGTATAACTCAAGAGTAACTTAAGTATAACTCAAGAGTAACATAAGTATAACTCAAGAGTTACATTACTATAGCTCAAAAGTAATATTAGAATAACTCAAGAGTTACATTAGTACAACACAAAAGTAATATTAGCATAACTCAAGAGTTACATAAGTATAACTCAAGAGTACATAAGTATAACTCAAGAGTAACATAAGTATAAGTCAAGAGTAACATAAGTATAACTCAAGGGCTACATTTTAACTCTTTCTCACACAATTCGTCTGCAACTCTTTATTCTTCTTCTCCATATCGCAGATTTTTAAGATCATTATCAGTTCCAAAAAAAAAAAAAAAACAAGTAGGAGAAGAATAGTGAGTTATAGGTATGTGACTCAAGAGTTAGATTCATCTTTTTATTGTTCTCTTTAACGTCCATCAAAACCATCATCAGTTCCATAAAAAAAACGTAGGAAAGAGAAGAAAAAAGAGTAACAGCAGTATAACTCAAGAGTTACATTTTAACTCTTTCTCACACAATTCATCGACAACTCTTTATTCTTCTCCACTTTGGAGATTATCAAGGCCATCATCAGTTCCAGAAAAAAGCATAAAGGTGAAGAAGAAAGATTTATAGCAGTATGACTCAAGAGCTAAATAATTTATTCTTCTTGTTCTATGTTTTTCTCATATTCTTCATGACGTTTATTAAAACCATCATCAGTTAGATAAAAGGCAGAAAAGAGAAGAAGAGAGAGTAGTAGAAAAATAATTTATGAGTAATACTCACAAATCTTTCTCTCTTATTTTAACTCCAACCTTTTCCTTATTTTATTTATTGTTTAAGTTAAGATGAAAAGTTTTGTCAAATATAAACCAATGTAGAAATTTTTGTTTTGTTTAATTAAATAATAAATTGTTAATATTTACTTATAGAATAACATTTACAAAAGAAAAATACACAAATATACATATTAGTTTTTTTTAAAAAAAAAAAAATCAGAATCATAGTTAATAATAAATAGTTAAATAAAAGTTTTTTAAAAATCAATATTTCATGCAATAATAGAAAATATAAACACAAAAAAGACCATGCTTAATCAAATAATTTAAAAACGAAGCATGGAAAGGAAAAGCAGATATGATTTTAGAATAGAACAAGAGAATATTCTGTAAATGACAGGTATAAAAAAAAAAAGTTGAGAAAGGTTAACCCATTGCAAAATGTTACACAGGTAAAATAGAGACACGTGTGTACACGTGTCAGGGTGAAATGGGAGGGGAGAGCTGTATTATACCGCGCCTGAAACAAGCGTTTTGATGTGTAACGTGAAGAGAGGGGAGTCTGCAAATTTAACGCTAGAATGAGCCACGGTATAAAGACAGGCGAGTTAATAAACAGAGTTTACATCGATATTTTAAATTTGTTTAAGTAGAGATATTACGTTTTAAAATATGGCGACATTTTCAAAAAACATAGTATCTTGTATCAAGGGTAATTTTCATTTTTAACAAATACGTAATTTTTCTACCAATTTGTATTTTGTTTATCAATGTTAAAAAAATCTGCACCATATGGTTATTGAACACGAATTTGATGGTGTTAAGAAAGAATTTAGCAATCTTAAAAAATTGTTTCGTATTCTTCTTTTTCCAGCTAAAACTGCAATTTCTCATCTATTCTTCTCTATCCAAATAAAACTACAATTTCTCATCGTGTTCTTCTCTATCGAGAGAAAACTGCATTTTCTCATCGTGTTCTTCTCTATCGAGAGGAAACTGCATTTTCTCATAGTGTTCTTCTCTATCGAGAGGAAACTGCATTTTCTCATCGTGTTCTTCTCTATCGAGAGGAAACTGCATTTTCTCATTATATTCTTCTCTATCCAAATAAAACTACAATTTCTCATCATATTCATCTCTATCCAAATAAAACTACAATTTCTCATCATATTCTTCTTTATCTAAATAAAACTATAATTTTTCATCCATTCTTCTCTATCCAAATAAAACTACAATTTCTCATCGTGTTCTTTGTCCAAATAAAACTACAATTTCTCGTTATATTCTTCTTTATCCAAATAAAACTACAATTTCTCTCTCATTATATTCTTCTCTATCCAAATAAAACTACAATTTCTCATCATATTCTTCTCTATCCAAATAAAACTACAATTTCTCATCATATTCTTCTCTATCCAAATAAAACTACAATTTCTCATCATATTCTTCTTTATTCAAATAAAAATACAATTTCCCATCGTATTCTTCTTTATCCAAATAAAACTACGATTTCTCGTTATATTCTTCTTTATCCAAATAAAACTACAATTTCTCATCATATTCTTCTTTATCCAAATAAAACTACGATTTCTCGTTATATTCTTCTTTATCCAAATAAAACTACAATTTCTCATCATATTCTTCTTTATCCAAATAAAACTACGATTTCTCGTTATATTCTTCTTTTCAGCTAAACTGCTATTTCTCGTCATATTCTTCCTTTTTCTAGCTAAAACTAATATTCTATCTAAAACTATAACATTCTAAACATAAAAGTTGTTTCTATTCTTCATACTGTTACAATTTCTCTTTATTTCTTCAAAACTTTTTTTTTTTTTAATGTAATCTTCTCTTTCCTTTACTTATTCCTAGTTGTATTTCAATCCATTTCCACACGATTTAGTTGAAATACAGATTTCTTTTTTTTGTCGTCCACTTTTTTCCCACTTTTCCTTAGTAAGTCTTCAAAAAAAACCTTTTATACCATTTCTTTCTGTAAGCTTACAAATCCAAGGATATATATAAAAAAACAACCTTTTTTTCTCTCTCCAACCCGCCCACCCTTAGGGCAGAACCCAAGTCGGATTACCACCGAGTAAGGAAGGGCTAGGAGGAAGGAAGGAAGGATCAGAGAGGGTGAGTACACCGCTCACCTACGCAATACTTGGCAGAAAATCTTTGGTAAATCCTAACGTCTTATTTCTAACCCCTCTAAAGTTCGCCTCATCAGCTACTTCACAGGAAAAAAAACCAAACCACTAAGAGGATTTACTTTCCCGTCCATAGCTGGTGAAAAGGGTAAACCCTGCTTTTTTCAGCTTTATCCACAAACTTAGAAAATACTCTAATATATATATATATATATATATATATATATATATATATATATATATATATATATATATATATATATATAAAATTTATTTATATTTATATGCGTATGTGTGTGTGTGAATTTCCAAATATAAAAATAATTTCTAAATTTTTATAGTCGAATAATAATAATAAAATTCTTTCTTATACAACAAAACTACACAATATAAAGCGTTTAAAAATGGAATTTAATTCATTTATTTATTTATTTTTAAAAAATATTAATAGTTCAGATGAAAATGTATTATTTTTTGGCATTGACTTTAATTTAGAGATTTTGATATTAACCGTATCTAATGTTGGGTACTTCTTTAGACTGTTACTCCCCTTATAAAAAACAAAAGGGAGTAACAATTTAATAAAGGAGTACGGAATGTTCTTCTTTAGACTTTTTTACTCCTCTTATACAAACATAAGTGTTATTAATGATGTATTTTAACTTGGGTCTTCAGAGGTTATAAAATTTCAGACTTTTTATCAAATTACTGGTGAAGAATATTTTAAAATGTAACATTGACTTCAAAACAAGGTTTGAAGATATCCCAATTAAGGGATGAAATATCACCTTTTTTATATATAAAAAAGTGGTTTTAATAACCCCTGAAGACCCAAGTTAAAATACATCATTATTAAATATAAAGGGGACAGCAAAAGAAAAAGTGTTATATTTGTTTGTCCCAATGTACATTGGACTAAACATCCCTTTGTCTAAAAAAAGTTATTTAAACAAAGGAATGGATAAATATTTATATTAACAAAAGTATACATATATAGGGGAGTAACAATCAAAAGAAGTATACCCAATGATGTAATTATTGTAAATTGAATTTTGACTTGATATAATAATGAACTATGTAAGTTGGAGTTAGAAAATAGATAAAAAATAAACAAAATATAGTACATAGAAAATATATGTAAAGTACATAGAAGATAAATACAAATTAAATAGCAGGTAAAAGTGAATTTGACAGAAGATAAAAGTAAAGTACACCGAAAATAAAGCTTACAAGCAGATATCAGTCAAATGCAAAGAAGAAAGAAGCAATGGTGAAAGAAGTTCAAGGTAAGGTACACAGAAAATAAAGGCCATAGAAGCAGATAGCAGTCAAATGCATAGAAGAAAGAAGATAAAGGTAAGGTACATAGAAAATAAATATTAGGAGCAGATAGCAGTCAAATGCATAGAAGAAAGAAGCAATGGTGAAAGAAAATAAAGGTAAAGTACACAGAAAATAAAGGTCAGAAGCAGATAGCAGTAAATGCATAGAAGAGGGAAGAAACAAGAAGAAGGTGAAGTACAAAAATAATAGAGATTAAATAAATAGAAGTAACCAGCAAAGAAGATAAGTAAAGTATTCAGAAGACAGATGTAAAAGGAAAAAAATAATAATAATAGCGATAAAGCTAAGATGATTACAACAAAGAAGAAGAATAAAACGAATAGATAAAATTTAAAAGAGATAAAACATCAAAAACTAATTCAAACAGAAGCAGGCTAAATGATAAGCTCAAACTTACCAAGATGCAGCGACTTGGGAGATTTCTGGACTGAGCATAGGGTAAGGGTACTGCCCCGTTGCGAATGGGTAAACAGCTGGCCTCGACAGACCTGCAAAAACAAAGAAAAGTAAATCATTAAACAATTTATAATTATTAACGTTTTAAAATACACGATATGATAACACATTTATATTATTTACATAATTGATCTAAGAGTACTTCATTAGATAGACTCCCTTATGTTTTATTCGTATATTAATAGCTATAAGGACAAAGCTATGTTTAGTCCAATGAACTTTGGGACAAAGGAATATCATCATACTTATAAGGGGAAGAACATTCCGTACACATTCTTTAGATTGTTACTCCCTTCTGTTTTTATAAGGGGAGTAACAGTCTAAAGAAGAACATTCACACATGTCTAAGTCAGAATCATGTGGTTTTAAGTTAGAATCTTAGATAATAATGCTGTCCTAATTAATTAACTGGACATCATCAGTGCCGAAAAGGTTTAGAAGAGTTTTGATGATGTGAAAAGATGAAGATTGGAAACTGATGATGTGCTTTAGCAGGACGTAATTAGTTGGTTTCAAAAGAGAAAGGTTAAATCTAATTGGAGCTAGAAGCTGAGATAACGATGATGTTTTATTTACAGGACACAATCACAGCTGTAAAGGTAGTCTTAATAAAATTCAATACACTTATATTTAAGAAGATAAATCTTTCTGTGTATTATTGATAAAAACAAAATAATATTTTTTAAAATATATAAGTTTAGCTTGTCAAGTTTTTATCGTTTAACATTTGGGTACTAATATATATAACATAAATAAATGATAATATTCGCATATAAATTTAAGGATGAAATCTGTAAATTGCGACGGCATGCGAAGCAAGTTTATCATGCTACCTCCACCGACATAGAAAATATGAATTTTTAACTTAAAAGTATAATACTAACAGAGTATGTATATTTTGATTAAATCATGTAATGTATACAGAGTGAGATGTATTATTTATTAAAACAATAATAATAAATAAAACAATTTTTGGGGGTATATACATATTTAAGACAGTACTTTCTTTATTGGCAACATCTACAAAGAATAACTGCAAGAAAAAGAAATGTAGCAAGGTTAGCAACCCTACATACAGTTCTATGCAATGAAATATGTACTCTATTCAAAGTTTTAACAGTCTCAGAAGTAAATATTTACACCATTATCAAGAGTTAGCAACTCTACTACAGTTCTATTCAATGAAATATACTCTATTCCAAGTCAGACATTTTTCAGAAGCAATAATATATTTCTTATATAATGGTTAACAAGCCTAATGCAGTTAAGCCTATTCAATGAAATATACTCTATTCCAAGTCAGACATTTTTCAGAAGCAATAATATATTTCTTATATAATGGTTAACAAGCCTAATACAGTTAAGCCTATTCAATGAAATATACTCTATTCCAAGTGATAATGGCTTCAAATGCAAATATTTATTCCTTTGTCAGTGTTAGCAACCTACAGTTCCCACGTCATAATTAACACAGAACCAATTATAAAATTACTGAAGTACGAGCATTAATTTTTTTTTTAAATTTACATTTCAATAATTACAATACCACTTAATGATTTATGATATTAAAATTATCAATTAACTTAAATGCTTCATCAAGGACCTTATACAAAGTATTACAAAAAGAAAAACATCAAGTTGTCTCCAAAAAAAACTATTTTTCATTCACCAACATCTTTTCCCTCTTTATATCCCAAAAATATAGAAAAAAAACAAAGGATGATAAAACGGGGGGTGGGGGAGGAATTTTCCCAGATGTTTTAATCATTCAAGCGTCCTGTGCCCAGAGCGATTAAAACAGTTTTTTCCTCACCCTCTTCTTGTCAAGGCTTGTTTTCAATCTGACTGAACAAGAGATGATAATAATAAAAAAATACGAAGAAAAAGAAAAGTGAAACAGAGAAAAAGCCCTAGAGGAGATATAAAGAACGAAGACAAATATTAGACAAAAAAAAAAAAAAAAAAAAAAAACAACAAAAGATAAAACCAAAATAAACGTTTTCCTTTTTTTGAAAGAAAAAGTCAGACAGAAAAATCATCTCTTAAAAAAAATACAAGACAAAGTTTGATCTCTAAAAAAGTACGTAAGCTATAAGAGAAATGCTAAAGGAAGTAGAGGAGTAGGTAGGCCTGATTTGGCTTTGTACCAAACCAGTCTTCTACATAGTGCCAAAGGGTTTCACCCTTTAAAAAGAATTTAGAACACTTTTCCCTTTTTCTTCAAAAGGATCTCTTCGGCATCCTTAAGGACATCTTTAAAAGGGCTTTTTATAAAGCAGACTTTGCCTGATTAGAAATGATATAAGTATGTTTGGTAATGGATAAAACTTTAAGGGATAAAATAATCAATTTACTTAAAAAAAACTTCAATCAAAATCTGTCTCGACCATTTTAGATCTATAATTAGTCCGAAAGTGGATTTTAATGAAACATCATCTAAAAGAACATTATCTACAGTTTTCTTTTATTTTCTTTTTTTACAAGGAATTCTTTGATTTAGATTCACCAAATTAGCTAATGTGCAACACACCATAAGATCAAACTAACATATTACTCTATTTGCTTATGAGTTTATATAATATTTAGAACTTTAATACTTTAGATTGTTACTCCCCTATGTTTTTTTAAAAATATAAATGACTTTGACTAAATAACAATTAAGACAAAGGAATGTTTAGTCCAATGTACTTTGGGACAAAGGAATATAAAACTTCTGTTTTTATAAGAGGAGTAACAATCTAAAGAAGAACATTCCATACACCTTCTTTAGATTGTTACTCCCCTATGTTTTTTTTTTTTAAATATAAATGACTTTGACTAAATAACAATTAAGACAAAGGAATGTTTAGTCCAATGTACTTTGGGACAAAGGAATATAAAACTTCTGTTTTTATAAGAGGAGTAACAATCTAAAGAAGAACATTCCATACACCTTCTTTAGATTGTTACTCCCCTCTGTTTCTTTTTATAAGGGGAGTAACAATCTAAAAAAAGCGCCATATTTAATACATGTGTTAACACCTTAGGTAATGGTGTTAAAAACAAACCTGAAATGTTATTAGTTATTAGCATATGTGTTAACACACATTTTTATAAGCACAAAAAAATTTTGTTGAGATCAATTTTCTAATATATTTTTTAATTTTCCACAAAAAAATAAATAACATTGTTATTTATTGTTTTTTTATGTTATTTTTTGAGGAAAATTAAATAGTTATTTATGCACCTAGGGAGTAAAGTAAGCCATTATTCCCTGAGTGAAAAAGTTGGTTCTTGAGGCGAAGTCGAAGGAACATGGTCCCTAAATCCTCAGGGCAGCCGAGGGAGATAATTATAGCGAGGGGAATAATGGCACTTTACTCACGAGGTACATACAATATTTTATCTCCAATAGGAAGAAAGTACACATTTTCGTCCATTGCACAGTTTTTATTCATTATTTTAATAAATAACAATAATTATTAGCACTTTTAATAGCAGATATAAGAGATTCAATATTAAAAACAAATAAGAATTGGAATAACTAGAAGGTTATTTAGATGCAGGTTATAAACAAAGATAAACATGGTCGAAAAAGCAGTGTCGCCAACCTGATTTCAACAACTTCATTACATTAGCCATTCATTTTCTACTATTTATAAAATAATTAAGTTGCTATCTTTACTTTTTCGCCCTACTTTTACTTTTTCTCCCTACTTTTTGAGTTCAAGGGTGAAAAGACTTACTTCAGTCCCTCTAAACTAATTCAAAATCATAACTTTTTCTCCTTACTGGAGATAAAATATGTTATTTTATTGTTAGAAGATTAATCTCAACGAAACGTTTTATTACTAATAATAACGCGTGTTAACACATATATGCTGATAACATTTCAGGATCTTTCTTTTTTTTTATTGATCTCAACAAAACGTTTAATGCTAACAAAAACGCGTGTTTACACAAATATATTACAAAATATTAAGTTAAAAAACAAAAACAAGAGAAATTAAATGAAAAGCATGTAAAAATGGAACTAAAGATTAAATTAACATTAAAAGGAACATTTAAAAAAATATATATTTTGAACTTGGGTCATAAAACAAGTATAATTATTAAAATAAATGAAGTAGATTATAACAAACCACATAATAATATGAAATTCTACAAAAGATTAATAATTCTTAATTAGTTAAGAAGTTTAGATTGATTGTTAGTCAAGGATTTTCATATTTTTAATTGTTTTATACCAAAAAGATTTTGTTAGTAATTTGTACTGAATGTATTAAAGGATTTTTTTTGTATAACCTGAAATAATTCTATTTTAGTCTTAATTAATTCAATTTATTTATTTTATTTTAACTTAAAAAAAATATTTTAAAAAATGAAACAAATAATATAAATCTTTGCTAATTTCATACCAATTGCGGTTAGGTTTGAGAATTTATATATATATATATATATATATATATATATATATATATATATATATATATATATATATATATATATATATATATTTACATATAAACCCAAACAACGAATAATTTATTGAGATTCTTTAGCTTATTTTTATTTTTTGGTTTTGGCTAAGCAAAAGGAAAGGGGACCTTTTTCAGACTAATGAATAAGGGGACAAGAGAAAGAGAGAGAGAGAAAAAAAAATCCGGTAGAGAAGCAAAAAAAAAGGAGAAAGAATTGAAAAAGAAGAAGAATGAGGAGGGTTTAAAGAAAAATAAATAACAAAAAAGAAACGGCGAGAAACGAGTCGAGAAGAAAAAAAAAAGAACCTAACAAATAACTCTGTCAACGTGGGTGGGGAACTGAAAACCCCCAAAACCTTGACAGCAACCAGAAACAAGACAGAGATATATGCAGCTTCCAAAAACAACTAATTAGTCTGGACAATTCGGCTCAACATGCGCTAACCAGATGCAACCAGTTGATCCGCAAACTTATCAAATTTAAAACAAATAAAAAAATAAAATAAAAACTCATCCGCCCACTCAGTTATAACAAACAAATAACACAACATAACTGGCAACATGACTCCAAAACTACCATGAATTTAGTTTCAACGAATCATCTTTAAACAATTCTTAGGCATTTGTATTATTAATGTGGCTCGGAACAACAGCCAATGTCCATAACTGCAGTTTTGAGAAAAGTTTATCATAACCATGAATTGTCTGCAATCTGTAAGGATATTGGTTAGTTGTGATGGGAAAAATATAGCCAAGGGTTAGATTTAGGACATTAGGTGTTGTTCCAAACGAAAATTGACATAGTAAAGTGGTTGGGTAACAAAAAGACCAGAAATGTCAAAAACATGGACAATGGTTGTTGTTGTTCCAGGCCACAAGTACTAAGTAGTAGATGGTTACATTTTAAGGATGTTGCATTCGATTCAAGTTGCAGAAGCAGTTGATATTAAAAGAAATTTATTTGATCCTCAAGAGAAACGATTTGAATTTTCAAAACTGTTTTGTGACTGTGCTCAATGGATATTCGTTGGTAGTAAATATACAAATTAAGGATAGTGAGTATTAGTAAAAAGTGAAAATCAAAGTGGTTGATTTGTCGACATTTCAGAAACTCTGATTTCTTTCTCCATAAGGTATAAATAAGAATCAATATCAACCACAACTTTGATTTCCTCCTCCATAAGGTATCAATATCAACCAGAACTTTGATTTCCTTCTCCATAAGCTACAAATAAGAATCCGTATCAACCACAACTTTTATTTCCTTTTCCATAAGGTATAAATAAGAATCAATATCAACCAAAACTTTGATTTCCTTCTCCTTAAGGTATAAATAAGAATCAATATAAACCAGAACTTTGATTTCCTCCTCCATAAGGTATCAATATCAACCAGAACTTTGATTTCCTTCTCCATAAGGTATCAATATCAACCAGAACTTTGATTTCCTTCTCCTTAAGGTATAAATAAGTATCAATATAAACCAGAACTTTGATTTCCTTCTCCATAAGGTATCAATATAAACCAGAACTTTGATTTCCTTCTCCATAAGGTATCAATATCAACCAGAACTTTGATTTCCTTCTCCATAAGGTATCAATATCAACCAGAACTTTGATTTCCTTCTCCATAAGGTATAAATAAGTATCAATATCAACCACAACTTTGATTTCCTTCTCCATAAGGTATCAATATAAACCAGAACTTTGATTTCCTTCTCCATAAGGTATCAATATCAACCAGAACTTTGATTTCCTTCTCCATAAGGTATCAATATAAACCAGAACTTTGATTTCCTTCTCCATAAGGTATCAATATCAACCAGAACTTTGATTTCCTTCTCCATAAGGTATAAATAAGAATCAATATCAACGACAACTTCATTGTCGTTATGGAACAATTAATATCAACAACGACAATGATTTTTACTTTTAAATGATTAAACTCAATTCACAGTCGATATTAACATATTTATTCTTTGGCATTTTGCCGTTCTCTCGTGAACACAATAAAAGTTAATCAAATCAATTTTGCTTTTTCGGAATCAACGTAAAAATTCAGATAACAGGAATAAATTTTACCGTGTTTTCGACAACTTTCAAATCATTCTTAATACTTTCGAACTGGCAATTTGTTGGTTTCCTGCAGGTTTTATCTAGAGCCAATCAAAGAAGCAAGAGATACGGGGAATGTTTGGAGTTAAGATTCCAAGGGTGTACTTTATTCAATCAGAGGATCGACTTGAAGAGATTCCTTAACGAGCAACCGGTGACGACATTCACAACTTAACACTCTCAAAAAGAAAATGAAAAGCAAGAAAATTATTAAAGCAGAGGAAAAATAACATCTTGATAAATATGAAACGAAAATAAGATGATCAATTAATTTCAAGTAAATAAAATTTATTAAAAGATAAGTATTAAAGTACTTTTATTATTTTTTTAAGAAACATAAAATTGCAATTAAATTAATTTATCATTAAGTCCTTTAAATTGGATACTTAGCAAAAACCAACTGTGGCTCACAAGTAGCAGTAGTAGTATTGACAAATAGTAGTCGTCGACAAGTATAGTAGTAGTAGTAATAAGTAGTAGTAGAAATAGACAAGTAGTAGGAGTAGAAGTAGAAATGTAGTTGTAGTAGACAAGTAGTAGGAGTAGAAGTAGAAATGTAGTTGTAGTAGACAAGTAGTAGTAGTGGTAGAAGTAGACAAGTAGTGGTAGTAGAAGTAGACAATTAATTATAGATAAAAAAATCCTCTCTCTGGATCTGTACTAGTAGCAATTTTCTAATGTAAATAACTGTTTAAGAAAAGAGAACCTCCCTACTTCTAAAACCTCGAAAATTTAAACCTAGTGCTTTTTTGTTCTCCCCACACATCCTGGTTACACTGTTTTGACAATAAACTGACTAAAAAACGTTTTTAACTATATTCAAAGTTAAGGATACCAATATTTTGTATTGTTTTCAAATAATTTATTCTTTTTATGATCCCATAAAAAAGTTTTTTTTTTTTTTTTAGACCTTCAGATAATCCTTGCCAAGAAGGACTGTATCAAATGTCTTCTAAACAGTATTTGAGCCAAAACAACTAACTTCAGATAATCCTTGCCAAGAAGGACTGTATCAAATGTCTTCTAAACAGTATTTGAGCCAAAACAACTAACTTCAGATAATCCTTGCCAAGAAGGACTGTATCAAATGTCTTCTAAACAGTATTTGAGCTAAAACAACTAACTTAAGATAATCCTTGCAAGAAGGGCTGAATCAAATGTCTTCAAAAGAGTTTTTGAGCAAAAAAAAATTAACTTCAGATATTCCTTGCAAAGATGGACTGTATCATTTGATACAGTCCATCTTCAGAAGAGTCTTCAGAAGAGTTTTTGGATTAAAACAATTAAGAAAACATATAAAAGAAGAACTCTCCAATGCAACTTCAGGAATTGGAAAAATGGAGAAGTACTTTTTGACCAGAGACAACAAACATAGATTTTACTTTCTTTGATTTCTAAGTAAGAAAAATTTACAGGAGAGTCTAGAAAAAACTGCATGTGATAAAAAAAAACAGCTTTTATCATTAAGAAGAGAAATTGAGTCAGTATTTTCTAAATATTCCTCTTGTTCAGAAAAAAAACCTAATCAAAGCTCTTGAAGCAAAGCTCGTAGAATGGCACCTAACAAAGATGGCTTCCGTTTATTTATTTTTAATGAGTATAGAATCAAATAAAACCACTTTGAACTCTTAATATTACAAATATCAATCCCCCAATTTCAAAAGATTCGAATGGAAGATGGGGGAATAGGATTTCACATATATTCCCTCCCCCGCCAAAAAAAACTGGAGGGAGGGAATAAAACGATTTTCTACAGGGGAAGAAAATTTAACGTTAAGAGGATCGGGGGGGGGGGGGGGGGAATATCAATAACTTGAAAATACGCTAACGCTGAACGAAAAGAGAGGGGATTTGAGAAAAAGCTCTTAACATTTTTTATATATATATAAAATCGACTAAAGGTTTGGAATGGGGTTCTCCATTGTAAATTGCCCCCTTCTTGGAAAGTTTAGAGAGCCCCCCCTAACCCGTGAACATTTCGAACCCTTCGGTATGGAAATTCGAAAATGATGGGTAGAAGGGGGAGGTATATTTTGGAGGGTAAGTTTAGAACGCTACAACAGGTGACGTATGCTAATGGCCGGGGAGAGGTGTTACCATGGTAACAGGAATCGGGTCTAACCCTCCCGTCAACTCCGGTACCTCCATCCTATACAAAAGCGCTTTTAGAAACCATATTTCTTCAACTCGTAATGTTCTCTCAATATTTTTTGGCAAAACAACAATCCTATCGGAGAAGCTAACAGCTATTTCTATGAATGATTAAAGCATAGTGAACCAAAAGTAAATTAAATACCTTTCGCTACGAAGGAATTTAATTTGCATAATTGAATTAAGTGTTTTTCTTGTGCAATCCCCCACTGCTTCCGGTTTAAATTGGAATTATATTTTAATAAATAGATATATACATGCTTACATTTTAAAGAAAAGCTTTGTCCCAAGAATAAACTTCCAAATTTCAGAAGGTTTGCTGAAACTTCCAGACGAAACTTTTTGTCTGGAAGTTTCGTAGGAAACTTCCAGACGAACCTTTTTGTCTGGACTCAATTCCCTGTCATTTATTACTTTAAAGCAATTCCCCATTTTATCCCCATCTTGGGGATAAAAATTTAAAATCCCTAATCACAGATAACAGTATTAATTTAACAAAAATCATAATAATACAGATATTATTATATAGTTTCAAAGGGGTGGTTATAATTATGTTAGTGAGAATATATGGCTGCCATCTTCAAATAAAATGGCCGTTCGAAAATCCATTTACAACCGTTGTTAGGCGATTGGTTCTGGATATGTAGTCATAACTAAATTTGTATGTAAATAACAGCTACCTTGATTTAAGATGGCGGATTTAAAAAAAGTATTATTAATAAAAGTCTAGAAACAAAGAGGACACTAAAAAATTGCAATTTTCTACAGTGAAACTGGTTCCAGAGATATCGCTTTGAAAAATTTTACATATAAATGGCCACCATATTGAATTAAGATGGCGGAACGAAAAAAAAAAAATTCTTAGCAAGTACCTAGAGGATAAGAGGAACCTCAATATAAAATTTTAGCTCTCCACCTATTATTGTTCTTGTCATAGATTTACTGTGAAGAATATATCATCTTGAACCAGATGGATATCCGCCATTTTGAATCAAGATGAAAGTGAAATTTTAAGCTTTCTACGTAGTCGGAAAGTGGTTTCCCAAAAATCCACCTCAAAATGAGGATCTCACCAAATAAGACAAGTTAAATAAAAAAGTGTAAAAATTTTCTTTCGTAAATGTTTAGTATTTGGATCTTACAAATTTGGGTTAAACTCATATAAATCAAATTATAATTATTATTAACAATGTGAGACATACAGAGAAAAATAGACCCCAGCGCCAGGATTCGAATCATGGGCCTCCTGTATAACAAGTTATTCTCCAGTGTAGCTTAGTTGGTTAGAGCATCTGTACTGGAAATTCAGGAGGTCCGTGGTTCGAATCCCAGCGCTGGGGTCTATTTTTCTCTGTCTGTCTCCCGTTGTTAATAATAATTATAACTTGATTTAAATTAAAATTTAAACTTTCCGTAGTATGAATACTACGAAAAACTTATAAATTGAATAAATATAATAAAGAAAAAATCTTTAAGTGCATAACATATATAGGTATATTTATTATATAATATTTATATAATAAATACCTATATAATATAGATTTCGAAGAAAAAATAAATGTAATTTAGATTTAAATAGAATATTTAAACTTTAAATAATAATTTTAAACTAAAATTTGTTGGATCCAAATCAATACTTCTTCGAATATAATATAACAGTTGTCTTTTATATTTTATAATGTATTGCAGCACCTGTTTTGTTTTTGTATTTTAATTTTTTAAAAAATGCTAAATACCAAACTGAAATTATTTGAAAAATGCATCCTTAACTCCTACGCATGTTGAACTTAGGCTTGCACAAGCAACGTGAAGGTAGAGGTCCCGTTAAAATAATAAAACTGTTTTACTTGAGGACCGTTAATATTTTAGAAAAAAAAACGAAACAGGATTAATTAATTTATGCAAAAATTTAAGCACATAAATTGACATGTTAAAAGATCCCTTTAAAAGATATGACTGTTAATGTGAATTTAAGAGCCCTGCGTAAGATTAAGAAACAAATAAAACGAGTAATATATATTTTCTTAAAAAATAAATAAAATTTGAATATGTCACGCCAAATTATTATTATTTTAATTTTATTAAAATTGGAGTTAATAATGATGATCATTGTAACCTAATTCTGACAATAATAGTTTAAAGGATAAATTTAATATATTTACTAATGTGTATTCGCTGATCAAGTCTTACATAATCGAACAATTTGTTATTTCCTTGATTAAAATACAGGTTAACTCTTCGTTTAGCTGGTATTTTCTTTGATAAACACCACAAATAGACAAGTTAACTCTCCGTTTAGCTGGTATTTTCTTTGATAAACACCACGAATAAACAAGTTAAATCTTCGTTTAGCTGGGTATTTTCTTTGATAAACACCACGAATAGACAAGTTAACTCTCCGTTTAGCTGGTATTTTCTTTGATAAACACCACGAATAAACAAGTTAAATCTTCGTTTAGCTGGGTATTTTTTTTGATAAACACCACGAATAGACAAGTTAACTCTCCGTTTAGCTGGTATTTTCTTTGATAAACACCACAAATAGACAAGTTAACTCTCCGTTTAGCTGGTATTTTCTTTGATAAACACCACAAATAAACAAGTTAAATCTTCGTTTAGCTGGGTATTTTCTTTGATAAACACCACGAATAGACAAGTTAACTCTCCGTTTAGCTGGTATTTTCTTTGATAAACACCACGAATAAACAAGTTAAATCTTCGTTTAGCTGGGTATTTTCTTTGATAAACACCACGAATAGACAAGTTAACTCTTCGTTAAGCTGGTATTTTCTTTGATAAACACCACAAATAGACAAGTTAACTCTCCGTTTAGCTGGTATTTTCTTTGATAAACACCACAAATAAACAAGTTAAATCTTCGTTTAGCTGGGTATTTTCTTTGATAAACACCACGAATAGACAAGTTAACTCTTCGTTAAGCTGGTATTTTCTTTGATAAACACCACAAATAGACAAGTTAACTCTCCGTTTAGCTGGTATTTTCTTTGATAAACACCACGAATAAACAAGTTGAATACGTCATAAGGCTGGTATTTTCTTTGATAAACAAGTTAACTCTTCGTTTAGCTGGTATTTTCTTTAAGTAAACAAGTTCGTATTCGCACTGAAGTGAACTACTTGTTCGATTAGTTTGTAATTTCTTCGGGTCTACCACTGGGACTAAACTATTATTAACCTCTCTAGTTATTAACCTCTCTAGTTATTAACCTCTCTAGTCATTAACCTCTCTAGTCATTAACCTCTCTAGTCATTAACCTCTCTAGCTATTAACCTCTCTAGTTATTAACCTCTCTTGTTATTGACCTCTCTAGTCATAATTATGAAGTGGTACCACAAAATCTCAGTCAAAACAACTAATAATTTGTTAAAACTGTTAGTCGTTCATTTTATCACTTTAAGTTACAGCATCGCTGGAATAACACCGTTGCTCCAAAGAAGTAGCAGTGGCAATCCAATTAAAGATAAAATTGTACCATATAAATTATTCTTATGGGTATTCAAAACTTCATAGGAATTATTAATAAGTGGTTTCAAATATTGTTAAAATTTATCCTAGAAAATGTAAGTCTGTATTAAAAAAGTTTACTTCAATGAATATGAATATTAAAAAGACCATCTATATATTAAAAATACTTGTACGACGAAGTTTAATAAAGCCCAAGTATTAGTAGAACAACTTAGTTTAACTCTGAAGAGAAGGAGGGGAGAAAAGGTTGACAATGCATGTTACAAGTTTTGTTGACATCAGCTACACCAGTTTTAACCTTAATGAACTATATAATAATAAAAAGCTATGTTATTATTACAAGGGGGAAGTATAGAAAGAAGCTAATAGCACAAAAGGAGCTTTTACTAAAATCCCCTTCCCTCTTTTGTAAGACGAAGTTATTAAACGGATGATAACAGGGGGACAAAAAAGTTATTTAATATCAACTTAATTGATGTCCTACGTCCCGTAAAATGTACGAAGAAGAGAAGAATGGAAAAGAGAAAAAGGGAGGACAATAACAAAACAGCAGAAACAATGACAATACCTGGGGGATACTCCTCCGAGACACCCCTCGATGAAAGCCGTCGTGCCGTTTAATAACGCTTCGAATAACGTGAAAAGATACAACGAGGGGATGAACAGAGGAAGTCAGAAAGTAAGAGAAAACAAAACGGTAAAGATTATAAAGAGAAGTGGAGAAGATGAATCTCCCTGAGGAACATCACATAAATGATATCTAAACTAAACGAACCGTTCCAACATGGATAATACATTACTTCATTCCACCAAGCTACTCCCATCTAATTTCTTATATTTTCATTTATTAAGCTTCTTTATGGTTTTTACTCGCTGTATGAGTATGTAAAGTTTAATTGGGATTTTAATATTTAATGCTTCTATTATACGAAAGTCTATATTGTTATAAATTTTATTTAAACTAAGAGATAAAACAAATACTGCTCAACTAAAAAATTAAAATCCATTATGTCTAAAAAAAAATTTAGATTAATGAATAAGTCGCACAATGTATTTAATATATTATATGAAATAACATTTTTGTTCCAGTGCACAAAAAATGATTTTATAGGAATGGAATCTCTTACTACAATTCAAATAATATTAACTAAAAAGAACGCAAAAAAATATACTATGTGGATTCTATAACTTCTATGATATTATTACATATTGAATAATGAAAGGACTGATAAGATTAAAAGAAGCAGATAACCTTGATAGAGTCTCTGTCAGAACCTAATCTAAAAAATATTATGTTCACATCTTATCTTATGAGAAGTTACGTACTTCTTAAGAAAGTTTAAAGAAATCTAATAACTTATTGATAATGATTTAGCTGAATTTAGTGACTTTATGACTCAGTTTAGAGGTTCAATCCATCTTACGTGCAATGGAAAGCTTAGTTACAGTGGTTTGGCCATGGGCAAAGCATGAACAACATAAGGATGCCCAAAAGTCAATGATGTATGATGTGAATAAATATGCCAGTTAGAGGCGATCTAGTTTAAAATATTTTATGTCATTTCAGATTATATTTCCTGGCTAAAAAAGTAATTGACGACAAGACATAAAAAAAAAATCACAGGGAAATACTGGTATCCAAGTAATTTTAAAGGTTTTAACTCATTAAACCAAATAAAAAATGCAAAATTTAAAAAACATATATATATATATATATATATATATATATATATATATATATATATATATATATATATATATATATATATATTTGCAACCTACTCATCAGCAGCTTTTATTTGATACCCCATTGGAAGATTAAAAAAAAAAAATGGAGTTTACCACATTTTATGCAGGCGCATATTAAATTTATCTTCTCCTATATGTGGGTCAAAAAACTACGCCAGTATTTCAAATGTCAACTTTTTAGCTTGAACGGTTCGGGCGATATGAACCAAAGACCGACGGACGGACAGACACATCACCCTCGGCATTAGGGTTTCGAGAAGGATCTGTAAAACCCTAAAAAGGAAAATTTCAAGTAAATTGTAGTTTGAGGATAATCTAGCGATAAGACATTTCAAATATGGTACCCAGAGACTCTGGAATCTACCAGAGACAATCAAAAGGAATAATTCAGGATATTTTGCCATTTTAGACATCGTTCTTAGAAAAGTTAGAGAACCCTAAAAGATAAAATAAAGGACAGAATAAAAGGCGACTCTATTCCGGGTTCTCTCACATAAAACAGAATTCAAAGGAGATAAACAAAACTGCTTAAGAGATAATCGGAATATAATTTAAAATAGACTGCCAATTGGTGTGGCACATAGCTTCCTCGCATTCTATCAGGTACTGTATTGATTTTACGCTTTTACAAGCCTATATTGTCTAATTTGTTTAATTGTTTCCCCCGTTTTTTTAATGTCAAAATTGTTTTGATTTTTTTACTTGAATTAAAGTATCAATTCAGTTAAAGAGTGCAGACGGTTCAAAGTAATCTGCGTCTATCTGCGGGTTACTTTCGATAAGCTATAAAAGTTTCTTACAAATCAGATAAGTACTTTTGAAGCTGTAGGTGTAAATTAATGTATGTTTGTGTGCATGTGGAAAAGAAACAAATAAGCGCAGAAGGTTGAAACTTATATGGGACCAACAATGGGCTACTCATGACCGCAACCACCAAAATTTAATTAAATTTGGACGTGTAGTTTTTAAGATATGTTGGTTCGCAAAAATTGAACGATAGACCGACCGCCAGACAGACACGGAACCAAAAATGTTCTCTGATGTCTGAAACGGATTTCTGTCTTGGAATTTTTGAAATTGGAGACCTAAAATTTTTTTGTCCTTCAGAACGATCACATAGCTTCCGTTACCTTCGGTAAGCTCGGAAGCAAAATGCTTCATCTTATGATTGACTGACCTTATGTCTTTTCAATATATAATTTATTATTACTTTTATCTTTTATTAGCCTAAAATAATGTTTACTTATTAATACTGCTAATGGATTATTCTTTAATTAATAATAAATAAATATATTTATATAGATATATGTGTACATTCCAACTATATTTTAGTGAGTAGAAAACAGGTCATTAAAGGTAGAAAAACTAAAAAAAAATTAATTAATTTAAAAAAAAAAGAATAATAAAGAAATGACATTTCTAAACATTAAACCTCGTTACAATCCCTTCATTAAAATAAATAAATATATATATATATATATATATATATATATATATATATATATATATATATATATATATATATATATATATATATTAAAACAAAAAATTAAGAAAACTTCTTTTTTTTGAACAGCGAATTTTCCATTTACTTATTCTACCTTTTTTTTCATAATAAACACTCGAAAAACCTTCTTTTCATCCGAAAGACTATTAATAAAAAAATTACCTTGGCGGAGAATAAATAAAAAAAGGAGTGGGGGGAGGAAAAAAAGAGGGGGAAAATAGGAAAAGGAGAGGGGATGGTTGAGTAAGTTAGCGCTCTAATTAATTGAATTTCGCGCACCCCTTTTGTGTCATTGGAGGAGGTCTAAGAGTGGAAGGGGAATTGAGGATGGAAATATGGCCTACGCGAATAAAGGAGGTATACTTGTATTGCTGAGGCCCCCCTCTTTTTTTTAATCCATCATTGAAAAAAATTATTTTAAAAAAATTGTGGGGGGGAAGGAGGGCTTAGACCCCATCCTCTTGACTTAGACTGAAAAGTCAAGTACTGGAAAAGACTTGAAGTATACCTATAGCCAGTTGTACGACCCTTGTACATTTTTTTTTCACTTACTCCGGGAAATACGAAAGCATGTTCACATCCCCCCCCCTCCGTAGCGTTGGTACTTGGTAATTACCAAGTTTAATTAATAGGGCATCGTGTGAAATACGGAGGGAGTTATTGTATATTACAGAAGTCTGGGAAGGAAATGTGGAGGTGCAAAGGAGTGGTATGACTCAAAGCTTGCTTGTTTTTTAACAAGATTGTATAGTTGTTAAAACATTATTATTTAAAAATAATAATAATATAAATTATAATTAAAGGAAAAGTTATCATTTGTCCATTAGAAATTAAAAAAAAAAAAAAATTCAACACTATAAAATGTTCAGTATATAATGTTTATAATTTAATATACGGTACTTCTTTAGATTGTTACTCCCTTACGTTTTTTTTTTTAGAATATAATTGACAGACTAAATAACTATTAAAGCAAATTTATATTTAGTCCAATATATTTTGGGGCAAAGGAATATCACACTTCTGTTTTTATAAGAGGAGTAACAGTCTAAAGAAGAATATTCCATATACCTTCTTTATAGATTGTTACTCCCCTCTGTTTTACAATGGGAGTAACAATCTAAAGAAGTGCCTTTAATTCAATATTATTTTACTAATGATCTGCATACATTTTGCTTTTTAAGTTTTATTTTTAGCTTTGTGTTTTTTCGAATAAATTTTAGTATCCAGCGTCTGTGCTACATGTTTGGCCGCCCAGTGGCGTATCCAGAGGGGGGGGGGGGGTATCCAGAACCGATAGAGTAAAAAAAAAACCGCCGTATTTTTTCTTAATACATATTTTTTACATTTACCTCATATTCAATTTCACCTCAGAAAATGCGTAAAAGCGCTGTTTTGAGAGACCATATTTTCAAAATTCCCGGACCCCCTGCCATAATCCCTCCCCCCCAATACTTAACTTCTGACGACACCCGACACCCATGACTTACATTTTCTAACGAATCCGTTTTAAAAACAGTTGTTGTTATACTTGGGCGCGGAGATTTTTTTTGTTTATTAGTTGTATTTTTTTTTTTTGGGGGGGGGGGAGGGCAGCTGCTTTGTTGAATAAGTAGTTCCCTTTTCTTGTTACCTCCTACAAATACCCCCCCCCCCCCCAAATCAAAATGACTTAGAATGTGCCCCCCCTCCAGATCTAGCCCCTGGATACGCCACTGTGGCCGCCAAAGGCAAGATGGCTATTGACCGCCATTTTGGCGTAGGATTTTTTTTTAAACATGGACATGTTTTAGGTCTAGGGGACAGAATAAATTTGCGTCACGCAAAAAAAGGACATGAAAATGTGACGCTTTTAAATATAGTGCCAGGAAGTTAGGATGTAACAGGAGGTCGCTATTAGAACGTAATAGGAGGTAGACTGATATTCACTTGTGTAAATTGTAGTACTAGTTTTTGCCGATAGGAGATATACAATTTATATAAAATGATATCAGAGCTCCTAGCGGACTAAATGGTAATTAAAATGGATTCATTTTTTTCTTAATTTCACTCCTTATAATGGATGACACGGGGTTAGTGAGTTGATCTATTAGCTATATATACCTTTTAATAGACATGCGCAATCAGTTAATTGCCGTTTCACACAATCAGCTACTCGTTTATAGTGGCGATGCCAAAAGCAAGCGGTGGTCATCATCCAAGCTGTGACCACGCCCGATTCTATTAAAGGTTATAGATAAGAGAACCAATAAATCTTACATATGCTGCCGAGTCCCCCAGAAAGAAACTTAATTATACCAAATAAAACTTGTTCAAATTCAAATTTGAACAGTTAATCGCCTAATTAATCATTAAAGTGGTCGAAATATGTTTAAATGAAGTATAATCTTCTTATCTTAATTTCTATTCAGTATCTGTATAAATTTTTTTATTTTTTTTTATTTTTCTGTTAAAACACAAGTATTCCTTTCAATAAATGGATTATTATTATTATTATTATTATCTGTATAAAATTAAAAAAAAAAAAATAATAATAATATTTGCTATAATAATAATGGTAAAATTAATCTGTCTTTAGTAGACATTATAAAAGAGAAAATAAATTGAAAATATAAATAAAAAAATTAATCCATACGTATAATATTATAGGCCATGTTATCGATTAACAAGGGGAACCAGAGGGGGGCAAGGGGCGTGAGCCCCCGACCACGCCCCCTGCCGTCTTAAATAGACATTTCCAGCTTCCTCTCTGATTTCCTGGCAAATAAATACACAAATTTACTTCAATCCTTGCCCTGAAAAATCCTTTCAAATAATTTAATTTTTTATTTTATATCTATAAATCCAGTAAAAGGACGTTCTATTACAACAATTAACACTAGTATGTATAAACTTTCAAAAATAAATGCTTATCAAATAGTAACACTAGTAAAACTTTAAAAAATAAATGCTAATCAAATAGTAACACTAGTATAACCTTCCAAAAATAAATGCTAATCAAACAGTAACACTAGTATAACCTTACAAAAATAAATGCTAATCAAACAGTAACACTAGAAAAACCTTTCAAAAATAAATGCTAATCAAATAGTAACACTAGTATAACCTTTCAAAAATATATGCTAATAAAACAGCTAACTCATCATTTAACAATAAACAACTCTAATCTATAATCATAACAACATATTAACTTAATATCAACTTGAAAATGCTAATCAGAATTAAATTTACCTTTAAAAGAGTAACAACTAAATATCAATCAACCGTAAATGATAATGAAACAGTAACAACTGATTAAACCTAGTATAGTAAATGTCATTCATTATTAAAGTAAACCTTTCAAATAGTAACAATTAATTGACTTTAAACAATAAATACTAATTAAATAGTAAAAAGTACTAATCTTTGCCTATGCTAATCAGTATTAAATTAAACCTTTCAAGTAGTAAAATTGATTGACTTTAAATAGTAAATACTACTAATCTTTGTCTAGTAAATGCTAATGAGTATTAAATTAAACCTTTCAAATAGTAAAATTAATTGACTTTAAATAGTAAATACAAATTAAATCGAAAAAACTACTAATCCTTTAAGAGTAAATACTAATATAAAAGTAACGAAGAACGGTAAAAAAATAATAATTATATTCTTAAATTCGTAAGTTATGTAGTCAATGAAAATTAATTATACTGACAATATAGCTACATATTATAATCGGAGATATGATGACTAGAATTGCATTGAAGTACAATATTGCTGTATTCGGCAATTCTTTTAGTCACCTCTTAAACTACGTTTAAGATAGCAATTGTCACTAACACCTCACAACAAGCCTGGCTTATATTCTACATTTAAATTGATAAGTAAGTAAATTTACAACTAAAGATAATAAATTTGAGTCGAGGTGTCGTTGTTGGAGCCACCATATATTAGCAAAAAAGGAATATGAAAAAAACGCACAGAACCCGTGTACTGCAGGTCTAGTTTCCAGCTGAAATTGAACTGGTTTTAAAAGTATGACACACTACAGTTAGTGTCAAATGTTTGGTAATGCGTTGATAGAGCTGGAAAGTAAAAACAAAAATAGGGTTGGGAGCCAATGAGAGGTCAGGGTTTTAAAATACTAAGCTCTCATTGGTATCCCACCTTATTTTATTTAATTCCCACGCTGTAAACGCACTAACAAATATTTGGCACAAACCTGTCCCTGATGTCCCTGATACATCTATATAAACCAGGGTTTTATGGGGACTGTATAATACTTTTAAACAAGTCCAATTCAGTATGGAAACTGGACCCGCAATGCACGGATTTTGTTCAGTTTTGCATTTTCCCCCTTTTTGTTATTTACAATGACACCAACGACGATACCTTTACACAAATTTTAAAATTTTACTAACCATATATTTATTACAAAACCGCTCTCTTATTTTGTTTAAATAAGTAGTTACATTAATGTAGACCATACAGAGATTTGGGGGGTAAATAGATTCAATCATTTGTGGCAAAATTGACACTTAAACGCTGAACAAAATAAATAGAGCTAAAATGTTCAGGTTTAGATCGCGGTTAATATGTTTGGGTCAAACTATGAGTCACCGAATCTTAACATAAGCCAGTCTTAAAAAAATTTGTTCAGCAGTGAAACGGAAACAGAAATACTCACACACATTATAAATGTTAGCAGAACTCATCAAGTCACCACCACCAAACAAATGTTAATTGTTAATTTCATGGTTAGTGATATTGAGTCATTCAAGGTAAAAAGTGTATGTGCAATGTTCAGTGATAACAAAAATGATAAGGAATTCTAAGGATTTGTAGATTAAGGTAGGTCAAGTATCGCGCTAAATAAAATATAATAATAGGTATTTTTAAAAAAAGGTAATTCAAAATCTAAGTTTAAAACAAATTATAAAATTAATGAACTAGTGGTTATTTCCAAATGTTTGTGCAAGGGAAGGGATGAAGAAAGGGATATACGATAAATAAATTTAAAATGGAGTAAATTAAAAATGGCAGGCAATAATATAAGGTAAATGACACTTTGAAGATGACGGTATAGAAAAATATAAGAAGTTAAAGAATGGTAATTAATCATTAAGATCTTTAAGGATTAAAGGTAATCTAGTCAAATGACCACAAAACCCAGTTTACAACCAATCAGTTGGTTATGTAAAACATTATTACTATTTAAAGGTTTGTTGGGATAGAAATGCTGTTGTTATAATTAACTTTAAATTTTAATTTGATTAATTCATTATAGAAGTGGGCATTTCTGTTGATATTATTAGTTGTATGGATGTAATTAATATAATTAAATTTGGGTTGTTATAGACACTGTCTTAGGGAAGAGGAGGGGTGTCACTTTTCATCAACCCTTGGTTGATGAAAAGTGAAGTCAGGATCTGGGGATTGAAATACAGGACTTTTAAACTGTTGGGAAAATTTTAAATTAAATAGGTGGAAATTGAATTTAGGAAATAAATAATGACAAAGGTAAATATAATTAGTATGTGAAAGATAGTTAAGAGAATGGAAAATAATGATCTGAAAGATTGTTAAGAGAATGGAAAATAAGGATCTGAAAGATTGTTAATAGAATGGAAAATAATGATCTGAAAGATTGTTAAGAGAATGAAAAATAATGATCTGAAATCGATTGTTAAGAGAATGGAAAATAAGGATCTGAAAGATTGTTAAGAGAATGGAAAATAAGGATCTGAAAGATTGTTAAGAGAATGGAAAATAAGGATCTGAAAGATTGTTAAGAGAATGGAAAATAAGGATCTGAAAGATTGTTAAGAGAATGGAAAATAAGGATCTGAAAGATTGTTAAGAGAATGGAAAATAAGGATCTGAAAGATTGTTAAGAGAATGGAAAATAAGGATCTGAAAGATTGTTAAGAGAATGGAAAATAAGGATCTGAAAGATTGTTAAGAGAATGGAAAATAAGGATCTGGTTTGTTGTAGAAGAGAATGAAAAATATAGATCTGAAGATTGTTAGGAGAATGGAAAATAAGGATCTGAAAGATTGTTAAGAGAATGGAAAATAAGGATCTGAAAGATTGTTAAGAGAATGGAAAATAAGGATCTGGTTTGTTGTAGAAGAGAATGAAAAATATAGATCTGAAGATTGTTAGGAGAATGGAAAATAAGGATCTGAAAGATTGTTAAGAGAATGGAAAATAAGGATCTGAAAGATTGTTAAGAGAATGGAAAATAAGGATCTGGTTTGTTGTAGAAGAGAATGAAAAATATAGATCTGAAGATTGTTAGGAGAATGGAAAATAATGATCTGAAAGATTGTTAAGAGAATGGAAAATAAGGATCTGAAAGATTGTTAAGAGAATGGAAAATAAGGATCTGGTTTGTTGTAGAAGAGAATGAAAAATATAGATCTGAAGATTGTTAGGAGAATGGAAAATAAGGATCTGAAAGTTGTTAAAGAAATAGAAAATTAGGGTTTAGAGAAGGTAAATATATTTCATTAAGATTTGGATGATGTTGGTGAAATGAAATCCAGATGAATAAGGAATAATTGTTGGGAAATGTATCTAAGTTAAGGATATTATTATAAAAATATATAAAATCAAAATGTGAAAATTCATTAAACAATTGGAAATTAGGTTGTAAATGATTTTAAGGTATTATATTCGAATTTAAACGTTGTTCGCAGTATCTAATTTAGATAAGGAGAATTATATTTAATATAAGGAAACAGCCGAAGTAAAAATTAGTATTAAAATATTTAGTGCTTTCAGCCCATTTTGATGTTTTTTCCTCCAGCTTTTGGTGGCAAGAAACAGTATGAATAATGAATGAAAACAAATTATTGTTTTCATAGATTTGCGCAGAATAGAATTAGGGATAAGGAAATTTGCAAAAGGTTATACATAATCTTGATAATGGTTGTCAAAAAAGGTGAATTGATAAGGTTATGATTATAGGATGGTCTATGTCTGTACCAAAAAGGGTTTAGTGATAAGGAAATGATTATAGTACGGTGTGCACCAAAAAAGGATTTGATGATAAGGAAATGATTATAGGATGGTGTGTATATTTTGTGTTAGTTTCCAATAAACTAATAATTAGTTCGTTAGTTAGATTTTTTACAAACTACATATTAGTAAAATTTTGGTTAATCTGGTGGGGGTAGCCATGATGTTGTCACCTGCTGATATGAGGGGTCCGAGCGTTCGCTTCCAGTGAGGTGCCCAGTACTCACCGGCAGCCTTTGGATCCAGCTGGTAGGGTGGGATGCCCATGTGGGCCGGAGGTGGTTGGCTCAGCGGATCACCGTTGTGGCAGAAGAACGGCAAACCGCTGCCAGGGCCTCCAGGAGGCAAACCCATCTTACTGGCCTGTAACAGAAAAAAATATAATATTACAAGTTTGATAGTTGAATCTTCAAAAATAATAATCTTGAAAATGCACAGCTGGCAGGCGCTACATTAACGCTATACTCAGCTAATGTAAAGGTTTGTTACAACAACAAGCTGGGCACTTTCCGCGGGATCACCACTGGCATGCGCAATGGATAAAAGCTGTTACAACCTAATCTGAGCCTGTGTTTCTTATCGGCGTCCAAGATGATCCCAACCTACGCCATGGATCGTTTGCAAATTGCTTACCAAAAAGCCATGCCAAAACCAAAAACTGAAATGCGCAGTTATATCAATCGTCCCAACATGTCGAAAGGATGTTTTCTATCGGTTGGGATTTCTTCAATGTTTTGGCTGAACTAAAGGAGATGATACGTTCGAGAATCGCTAGGCGGCACAACTTTGCTTAATTTATACACTTGAGATATTATATTCCTTTGTCAAACAGTTCATTGGTTTGATTTAAACATTTGAGAAATTATATATGTATGATTTGGATTTGTACATAGGAGAATTTATATCCCTCTGTCAAAAAAAACGAGTGAGGCCCTGCCATCTTTACTATAAATCGCCTCATATTCTTCAGCTTTACCAATGTTTTTAATAGAGTGCAATAACAAATCATAAACCTGTTCTAACCTCATGAACGATTTGATAACGGATAAAACATGTCCTAAAAGATTCGCGAACGATATGTAGGATGGTACAAATAGGGGGTTGGAACAAACCTAAAGAATTACCTAAACAAAGAACTGATAATGAAACCATGGTAGCGTCAGACAATATGACATGAAAATTGTTCGTTGAAGATAATTTTGAATGAGTTACATCACTGTTTTCAGTGAGTTTTAATAATTTACAATCTACAAGCAATATAACTTTATCGACAATTTAAATGATTTTATCTAATATCCTTTTTCATGGTAAACAGCTGTTTTGTTTAATCAGCTGATTATATTATAACTGCAGAGGTAACTGTCAGCTGATACAAAAGAAAGTTAACAGCTCATTTTAACTATGAATTTTAACAACACATACTGTTGTTATTTATCAAGTTTGTTCAAGAACTTATTCAAGAAGCAAAAGGCAGCCATGGTTTGAACAACAAATTAAAAGATACCAACCATAAGTATATATGGTTAATTACAATTATTAGAAGATGATTATTTAACACTTCAGTTAGTTATGGTCAGTAAACCGATGCTGATCAGCTAATTTAGTGAAAACTGATTTGAACTTAACTGGGTTTTCTCTCAATAACTAATCAATGTTTATCTTTTATTTAAATTCACCAAGAGTAAGTTCCGCATAAGTTCGGTTGAAACAACAGGCTTTATAGATGATGCAAGGTACTAAAAGACCCAGCTGATTATTTTATCGTCACTGTATTCTATCAGCTGGTATCAGCTGATAGAAGAGGCAACAGTCTATTAAAACAACAATTTCGAGTGTTTTAATCACGATAAGTGGAAACTTAAAACGATCATAATTAATAGGTAATGGTTTATGGATTCATCTTTGAATTGAACTTACAAAAGACTACTATTGTAGGTTTTCATGAGCAAATGTTCAAAAGGTTTAGACATAACTTTGTGCGGTGGATTTAGAGAAATCAAAAAGATCAAAGCAAAAAACTTTGACCTAATAACATAAATGGACCTTCATTTGACTTAAAAGGTTCTTTGTATAAGATTTCACTTAAAAGCCAAATTCCTCCTTTATTTAGTGATCTATTGATCCGTCGACATTTTGCTCTAGAAACGTACTTAAATTTCTGTAAAAAAAACCTGAATTTAAGAAACAATGAAAAAATTAAGAAATAAAGATGCTTCTTTGAATATGTAACAGTTTTTACAATGAACATTTCAATAATTAACATCTATGTAAGAATAAACATTTACAAAATCTTGCTGCAATCTATGTAAGTTAAATCAGTAAAGTAAAATTCCTATATTGTAATTGAGTAAGCCCGAAAAATTTTTAAAAAAAATAAACCTAGAATTTTTCGGTTGTTTCTTTATAAGTAAAGAACTATTACATAACCTTCCTATAATATTTGAATACAAGAAAAATATTAGTTACTAATATTCCTACATTGCTTTTGTGAAAGTAACCAAAAGTAAAGAAACCTCTCAATAGCATTTAATTTATAATTATGTGAAAGCAGTTAAGAAACCTCCCTACTATCTTTGTATGTAAAGTATATAAGATACAACTGGTAAAGTAACCTTCCAATATTGTTTTTGTGTAAGTAACTAAAAGTGAAGAAGCCCTCAATAGTGCTTCTATAAGTATATGAAAGCCGTTAAGAAACCTCCCCACTATCTTTGTAGTAAAGTGTATAAATAAGATACAACGGGTAAAGTAACCTTCCTCGATTGTTTTTGTTATTAAGTAACTAAAAATAAAGAACCCTCTCAATAGTATTTTTATAAGTATGTGAAAAACAGTTAAGAAACCTTCCTACTATCATTGTATGTAAAGTGTGTATAAGATACAACTGGTAAAGTAACCTTCCTAGATTGTTTTTGGGTAAGTAACTAAAAGTGAAGAAACCTCTCAATAGTGTTTTTATAAGTAAGTGAAAGCAGTTAAGAAACCTTCCTACTATCTTTGCATGTAACGTGGGTAAGTAAAACTAGCAAAGTAACCTTAATATATTGTTTTGTGTTAGTAGCCAAAATTAAAACCTCTTAATAGTATGTAAAAGTATATAAAATCCTTTAAATAGTTTTTAACAGTTATTTAATTAACTGTTATTGGGTAAAAATGCAAAAGTATAGGTAGAAACAGTAATTTAATCATCATATAATGTTTGTATAACAATAAAAGCAGTTTTGTAACCTTCCTGTAATGTTTTTGTATGAATATACTTGACTTACAGAGCTTTAATAGTGTTTTTGTGTAACTTACAAGTAACCTAACCAAATCGGCACTTCTTTAGATTGTTACTCCCTCTGTTTTTTTATAAGGGGAGTAACAATCTAAAGAAGGTGTACGGAATATTCTTCTATAGACTGTTACTCCCCTTATAAAAACAGAAGTGGGATATACCTTTGTCCCAAAGTACATTGGACTAAACATCCCTTTTTCTTAATAGTTATTTACTCGAAGGTTTTTATTCTAAAACAATATAGGGGAGTAACAATCTAAAGAAGTATCTAAAGAAGTGTGTATATGTGAGTCCTTAGGGGAGTAACAATCTAAAGAAGTACCACCAAATCCTACTTTGTGTATATGTGAGTCCTTTCCAATAGTTGCTTCTGTGTGTAAACAGGTTAAGAAATGTTAAATTTATTAAAATGAATCGTCTAAGCAAATGTCTTGTTTAACCCTTATTAATAAAATAAGTAAAAAATACAGTTAAGTGATAACAAACAGCATAACAGCATTAAAGAAAAAAACAAAACTGATATGAAGAAGAATAATCATTTGAATATTGTTATCTATTCAAACAAACAAAAGATTTTGTTAAAAAATACCGACAATTCCACTAGGTACTACATTTGACAAGTAACCGGGAAATAGGTTAAAAAGAAAACAATGGAAAAACTATCAGTAGAAACCCGGTAGTCATCAATAATGCTGGAAAAAATCAAACATGTAGAACTTATCGCTTCTACAGGTAACAAAGACCTCAAAGAAAACGTTATCAGACACTCAAAGAGAAAAAAAGAACTCCTTTTACCTTTATCACAAACGATATAGTTATCACACGTTTTACAAATCAAATTATTGGTGATAGATATAATAGGTTAGTTATAAATGCAAATAAATATGTTGTAAGAAAATATGTTTATGATTTTAGCAAATTGAAAAAGTCAAAAGAGTTGTCGCAAATCTTTATCAATAAAATCTTTGATTGCCAATTAGGTTTTCAAAAGGATTATGTCGTTGGCCTTCTTGTACTAAACATAATTGATAATTTCATTTAAAAAGAGAAGCTTGAGTCAACAATGAACAACGTCAAAGGATTGGAGTTGATCAAAGATCAAGGGTTGGAAGATGGAAACTTTGAAGTTGATCAAAGATTTGTCAGATATAGGAGCGTCTATGGAGGTTAATTTATGTTATTTCTTTTGATCAAAGATCGTTGAAAGAAAGACATTGACATTACTTGGGCCAATAACCTTTTGCACGAGAAGTTATAAGGTGGTTAGAGGGTCATTAACAAAAAGGGCTTTTGGTTGGGCCAATAACCTTCTGTAAAGAGATCTTTGGATTATTCAAAGATCATTGATAAAAGATTCAAGAGTTAGAGTTTAGCCAAATTATTTACAAGAAAACCTTGGATCTTAATAATTTTAAATCAAGAACTCACAGCTTTAGTTAATGGTTATTTACAAGACTTTAATTGGCTTAAATCTTTACCAGGTTTAGGATTGGTTAAAGACAATTTTCAAGTTCCTAAATGTTGAACAAGTATACTTATAAAAAAAGTAAAAAGTAATTTGAGCTTAATAATAATTCGAGATTGATTTGATAAAGTGAATTTGGACCAACCCTTTTCTACATTTGTGATAACACTGCTTTAATCTTTATTTATTATGACACTTTAAGTCTATTGGTATTTTTTTGCGGGTAAAGAACTTTTTCTTGGTCACAACCATTACCAATATATACACTTACTGCATTCCAACAACCTATAATTCAAAGATTAAAATCGTTGAATGTTATCATAGATATCGATAAAGGAAAATATAGTTAAGAAAAGCGTATACAATAAAGAAATATCACAGAATGTGCTAATAGTAGTCAAATAGAAAAATTAGCTAAAAATTAAACTACGTTACGCAGAAATAAACTCTAGTGAACTCCTTCTTTGTGCTAAAGGCAATGGACATTTCATTATAAAAATATTGATTTAATAAAATATTTTTTTAAAAAATCCATAATAGTCAGTGAAATTAAACATTTTATGAAAGTAAAAAAATTATATTCATAATTAATTTAACAGAATGTTATACCATTATTATGTAATCTACGTAGACAAGGACAAGTTTTCATTGACCATGCGCAAAGGTCTCAAAGCTAACCTCAAGAAATTTTAGGGCAAAGTAACCTCTAATTTGTTACCATTTCAAAGAAAGAAAAGCATTTCGTCAATTAATTAAGAAAAAATATTTAAATAGAACATGCCTGCTTGGCCATGGCGAGTATATCCCTTAATACGAGGAGGTAGGCAGGTTCTATAGGCTCGGATTCCATCCAGGTTAGAGCGCTGGCAAGATGCGCAGCTGCTTCTGAAGCAGTAGGAACTACAGGTGCCGGAGGTCCGCTTGTTGTTGAGGAAGGCATGTCATCGTCTTGTTCAGGAACGGCTTGCTCTCCGGCTAACCACGTTGCCAGACCTCTTTCCGTCACTTCCAAGCCAAGTTCATGTCCAAGCCATTGCAATTCTAACCATGGTCCACGCTCCGCCCGACCGATAAACGCTTCCGATCTGACACTTAACCATGCTTTATGTAAAAGAGGAAACGCGTCTCTCAGTGTGAAATTTTGAAGGAACTGTCTTACAGAGAGCCAACGCGGTTGCTCGATCGAAACTGTTTGAAGTAAGAGTACCCCGTATCGGACACGTAATTCGGAACGCACGGCTGCGGCTGAATCGCCATCGGACACGACCAAACGGACCCTACCGCAAGGAGTACGGCAATCGACAGGTAAAAAATCTGCGGGAGACGAAACGAGGAGAGCCCCAGCTTCGTTCAGAGCGAGGGCAGCAGGTGCAAACTCTCTGTGGAACCACCAGGTGAATAGGTCGGGCGTTGGCCTTCCAACACCACCCCCAGCATATACCACTGGTTGACTCAGCATGTTGACATGCTTGAGACAAGTGGGCCTCCACTGATGGCCCGTAATAAGTATCCTAATTCTGTGTCTTCCTGACCTGTTCGCCGCGGTCAACAGGCAGACTCTTTCATCAGCAGGTCGACCTCCAAGAGTATCGTCTGGAAGGCCCGTCCAGTCAAATACCGTGCTTACAACCAGGTATATCTGGTCGTCGGTGTACCTCCCACCGTCTATTAACCTACTGACGTCTTCCTCTCCATCACTCGGTTCTTCTTTCGTGGTTTTCTTTTCTTCTTCTGGACTATTTTGAAGTTCTGGTTCAACGGTTCTCACGCCGAACCGTTCCATCCAACTCGTTACCCATTCGCAGTCTATACGTTTCAACATCTGATCGCTACCACCGAACTTCTTCGTCAAAAGAAGGGCTTTCTTAGTGATACCAGCAAGGGAAAGGTCGATACGGCCCTGGAACTCCTCGTCTTGACTCCTTCTGCTGTACCAGCGGTACAGGGCCCTGTCTAAATCTACGTCTTTGAACATTTTCCTCGCTTCACCACAACGTTTCTTCTTCAGAATTCTTTTAGGTTTGTCCGAACAGGCCTCGGAGACGCACCGTTCTGTTTTAGGCTTCCTCTTGATCCTTCTAGTCTCGACTTTTCCCGTCCCCATTTCTTCGGAAGTAGGTGGGGCATCTGTGGATTTGTCGTCGTCACATTGCGGAGGAGAGGACATACCACCGTCGTCTCCGGATTCCTCACTGCTCGACTTGTCCTCCATCGCGTCCGAAGGTAACCGATCGATAACAGACGAATTATGAATTCAACTCGAGCCCGGACTCAATTCCAAATATAACGGGAAGCGGTTCATCTTGAAAGAGAGGCGGTATCCTCTCGAACGATATCGGTGGTAACCGAGGGCAGATAAGGCTTATCCCGCGATAAGGACGGGGCGGGGGCGGGGTGAGGAGCAGATAAGGGGGTTTCCGTACCCTACCGGATCCAGTACACCGTCTCTGACCCAGTCCTTCACTTTTTAAATAACGGATCGGTTTAAAAAACTGATTTTTGTGAGAACTCCGCGCCCGGGAGCAGAATGGCGCGATCCGCTCCCGGTAAAGACGGCCGGCCGACTGAGTCGAAATATAAACTAGTGGCGGAGCGAGAGTTCAAAGTTTCGGGGGGGAGAGAGACACCGGAGCGAGTGAGTCGGGGGCCCTCCCCCGTTTATAACGCTGTGTGTGCGCCCGCCTCGCCTTTGATGTTAGCACCGGATCAAAGGGGCGACTTCAAAGCTAAACAGATATGAGACAGAGATAGCGCGAGGCTCTCCCCGCCGCCCCCCGGCCTCCCGCCCCCCTCCGCTTTGATCATCAAAGGGCGTCCCCCTCTCGAGCTCCCCCTCCCTCTCCAAGTTAAGCGGATATTCAACCCCTCGACACAGCCAGAAACGTAACAAACTTATATCATACAATCATGTCCCTTTGTCTCAAAGGAGAAAACAATTAAAGTGAAAAACTTTGCTTCACTTCGGCTTCGCTCGCTTCCACGAATTCCAGCCCTCCTCTCCTCCCTCTTCTTACATTATAACAATTTCACAAAAATTACTCCCCCTCCCCCCCTTGCCTCCCCCCTCCTACCTCTTATCCTACTAATAAGAAGGGGCAAAGAGAAGATTTCCGTTTGAAGCTTCTCTCTTTCTCCCTCTTTATTCCTGTCTCTTTTAAAATAATATAAGCAAAGAGAATTCCGAATGAATATAGCGGGGCAAAGAAAAGTAAGGCGAGCTTATTTCCTACCCCACTCGATGACGACCTACCCCACCCCCCACTTCTCAAAACTAAACGACAAATAAACAAGACCCCACTACAAAGTATTATCTATACAGTAAAACTACTAAAACGTCTCAATGATAACATTTAAATAAACAAGGAAACCAACTAATACTTGAGCCGAAACGCTCCAAATATTACCTACTTATCTTTGTCTAATTACCTCCAGCTTTACACTAAAACACTAACCTAAACAATAACAACGCTTCACTCTTCTCAATTTATGTATTCACTTAATTAATTACTCATCAATTAAAATTAATAATAATTTAAAGGTCAAACATAATTTATACTATTAAAAAATGCTCTGGCAAAAAATTAATACTTATTATAACAAAAATAAAATAAAAATATTATTCTTAAATAATAAAACAAATTAATATTATTTTATTGATTATTACATTAAAATTCACAAATTAATATCATAAATATTTAATTTAAAATTTGGACTATTAAATAATTTACGAAAAGTTAATTATTAATAAACTATTTTAATAATATAAGAACACAATGTTGAATAATTATCAAAAATTAGATCCAATCAACATTTAAGAAAAATAAAATTAAAATTAATATTTAAAAAATATCATACCATGTTGAGTAAAGATTATTCAGAGTAAGAAATAATAATGTAAGAGAAAAAAAATATAATCTCGCCACAAAATAAGAACTTCAATCAATTATTGATTTTTTTTTCAACCGGTTTTGTGTAATATTTTAGAACATAACAATTAATTGTTTAAAGTTTTATTTTTTAAATATACGAAAAATATGTCTTTCTTTTAGAGGTTTGTAATTACGAAAAGAAAATCGTTTTTCTTATCGCAAGAGGGGATAAATTAAGGGTGTAAATAATTATAGGGTTATAATTATGAAATATTAGTATTAGTTTATTATTATTTGTAGATATTGATAAGAAATCTATCAATCATTAGGTTGGATGTGATTTCTTTTTTTTCAAGCATGAAAGGGATCATTAAAAATAATCGATATTTTATTTTAAAAAAAAATTAAAAATCGCGTGGGTAATTAGTGGGGGACAAAAACTTTGCACGATTAGCTAAAATTATTTTTTACCGTGACATTAACTGTAATAAGTGGTACATGAAAATTGTGTTCTGTGCAAAAAAAAATTAACAAGAAAATAGTAATTATATACGTCAATACTTGAAAATTGATCGAAAAATAATAATTTTTTTATCAAGTTAATAAACTATGTATTTAAGGTGAGAAAGAGAGAGAGAGAGAGAGAGAGAGAGAGAGAGAGGGAGGTAAAAAAATTACGATTATTATGTCATAACTAAAAAAAATAATAATAAATAGGTACAACGTTAGAGGAGATTGACACTCGAAAAAGTCGCGCAGTACACGCCCCGAGGTGAAACGCACGTTCCCGCCAAAAATGAGCGAATAATAATAATAATAATAAAAAGAAGGGGGGTAAAAAATCCGTCTACTCCTCCTTCTGAATTTGGCGGGAGTCTTTATCCAAAGGTGGGGGTAAAAAACTTATTTGAAGGGCAACTCAAAAGAGGTGGAGGGTAGGTGGAAAACCACCCTTTTCCAACTGTAGACCAATCAAAACGCGGAGAAAGCGGTTCTCTAAGTGACCTGCGCACTGAAGAAGTATTAAGGGGGGCAGCGAGCCGCCCCCAAGCAACCCCTCTCGTTTCCCGACCCCTCACTCAGTCTAAAACCAAACAATTCCAACCCTAATATAAATATTATTATAAAATTTTCTCTCCCACTTTTTCTCTTTTATCCTTCTTTATCAAGTCTTCTTGTTAGTTAATTTCTTTTTTTTTTCTCTACATTCTATTTCGAGTTAGGGTTGGTTTTTTATTTTTTACTTTTTCCATTCGTTTATCACTTACAGAAAGACCTGACTTTGTTATAAAAACCTTATATAAAAACAGTAGAAGAATTTTATAATTTTGTGAAGAAAATATACAGAGAAAAGGGGGAAATTGCAATGGTTAAGTTTTTTTTGAAGAGCCTTAACGCAGAAAATTAATAAAAATGGTCGTATCCTCTTAAAAAAACCTTTTCTTCATTAAAAAGTATATTCATTTTATTTAAACTATAATTCCATAATTATTATTATATATCATACTAAACTAATTAATAATCTAGGAGGCACTTAGCGTATTATTTTAATTATGTATATTTTATTTTAAAAAAATACAATAGTAAAATGAGTTACCGTTAAAAGGTTTTTCCTATTATATTTACCAAGTAGAGATTATAGAAGTTGCAGAGACCTGACTATGCTTAATGAAACGGGGGTTCTTTTAAAAAATGTATTAAATTTATTCTGAATACATAATTCGCTATGAATGAGTTCTAGAAAATTTAAGTAGGCAAAAACAAAATTAGTACAGAACCATTCAATATTAAAAGCGTTATAATCATCAATTATATTGATGGTAACCCTACAATGATGATATTGATGGTAACTTGTGATGATAACTTGAACTTGAATGATGATATTGATGAAAACCCCCCTATTGATGATAAATTTACAATAACATCGATATTCTACTTATACTGCATTGCATAGCAACGCTAATATAGAGATATGTAACTGTATAGCAACGTTACTTATGGCTACGTACTATATAGCTTATCTTACTGAATCGCTACGTTAATATAATATAGCTTAGTGACGTAGCCAAAACCCAACATCAAACTTGTAGTAACTTAGTGGAGGGAAAGGGGAAATGTAAATTGCAGTTTTTTTTTTAACGAAGTAAATCAAAGTATGTAAATTGCACCGCACCACTCCTGTTTAAAACGAAGTAGATCAAACTGTGTAAATTGCACCACTCCTGTTTAAAAGAAGTAGATCAAACTGTGTAAATTGCACCACTCCTGTTTAAAAGAAGTAGATCAAACTGTGTAAATTGCACCACTCCTGTTTAAAAGAAGTAGATCAAACTGTGTAAATTGCACCACTCCTGTTTAAAAGAAGTAGATCAAACTGTGTAAATTGCACCACTCCTGTTTAAAAGAAGTAGATCAAACTGTGTAAATTGCACCACTCCTGTTTAAAAGAAGTAGATCAAACTGTGTAAATTGCACCACTCCTGTTTAAAAGAAGTAGATCAAACTGTGTAAATTGCACCACTCCTGTTTAAAAGAATAGATCAAACCATGTAAATTGCACCACTACCTCTTGAAACGGAGTAAGTAAAATAGTGTAAATTGCACCACTCCTGTTTAAAAGAATAGATCAAACCATGTAAATTGCACCACTACCTCTTGAAACGAAGTAAGTAAAATAGTGTAAATTGCACCACTCCTGTTTAAAAGAATAGATCAAACCATGTAAATTGCACCACTACCTCTTGAAACGAAGTAAGTAAAATAGTGTAAATTGCATCACTAAATGTCCCTTTGTCTAACTTAATGATTGGACTAATGGATTTTGTCACTTTTTGTTACATAAGTGTGATGTTCCTTTGTCCCAAAATACATTGGACTAAATATCCCTTTGTCCTAATATCCTATTTGATTGTTAGGCTAACAGATATTGTCACTTTTAATTACAAAAATGTAATATTCCTTTGTCCCAATGTTGAAAGAAATTGATGCAATTTACATAGTTTGACCTACCTCGTTCTGGAAGGCAGTGGTGTAATTTACACTATTTTCCTTACCTCGTTTTGAGAAGTAGTGGTGCAATTTACACTGTTTTTCTTTCTTCGTAAAACATTTCTTTTTTCTACTAAAAATGGTGCAATACACATATACCCAGTGGAAATAGTTAAATGAAATAAAATAAAAATTTAATAATAGCGAGGAACAGTAACAACTAAAAATCATAGTTGTGGATTTACCAACGCTTCAGAAAAATGCATTTTCTTCTTCAAAGTATAATCTAGTTTGGCAGCAGTGACAAAATTAATTTGATGTGTATAGTTACATAGAGTATTACGTCATACTATGATGTAATACTTTTTCTTATTTATATCCCTAGGAAGGATTTTTTTTTTCTAAAACGTCGGTAAATCTGCAGTTATGAATAAGAATTTTGGCTGATCCTTGCTTTCGTCAATTTTTATTTAACTCGTACAGTGTTACGACATGACATTGTCATGTCATCATAACTCATATAGTGTTACGACATGACATTGTCATGTCATCATAACTCATATATAGCGCTACGACATGACATTGGCATGTCATCATACAGTGGCGTACACAGGGGGGGGCCCAAGGGGCCCTGGCCCCCCCCGAAATGATTACATACCTAAGACCCGCCATACACTTAAAACCAAAAAAACACAGTAATGACAGATGCATTCGAATTGGCTGTAAATATTTTCCAATAAAAGGAATTAATTAAGTATTATCTTATGGTGTGTATACACTTAATCACCCCAAATAAGCTCGGCCCGGATTTGCCGATAGAATCAAATTCATTCAACACTATACCGGCCCGATTGTCGGCAGGGCCCGGATTTTGTCGATGGAATTGAATTTATTAAACACTATACCGGCCCGACTGTCGGCTGGGCCCGGATTTGCCGATGGAATTGAATTTATTAAACACTATACCGGCCCGACTGTCGGCTGGGCCCGGATTTTGCCGATGGAATTAAATTTATTAAACACTATACCGGCCGACTGTCGGCTGGGCCCGGATTTTGCCGATGGAATTACATTTATTAAACACTATACCGGCCCGACTGTCGGCTGGGCCCGGATTTGCCGATGGAATTAAATTTATTAAACATTATACCGGCCCGACTGTCGGCTGGGCCCGGATTTTGCCGATGGAATTAAATTTATTAAACACTATACCGGCCCGACTGTCGGCTGGGCCCGGATTTTGCCGATGGAATTAAATTTATTAAACACTATACCGGCCCGATTGTCGGCAGGGCCCGGATTTTGTCGATGGAATTGAATTTATTAAACACTATACCGGCCCGACTGTCGGCTGGGCCCGGATTTGCCGATGGAATTGAATTTATTAAACACTATACCGGCCCGACTGTCGGCTGGGCCCGGATTTTGCCGATGGAATTAAATTTATTAAACACTATACCGGCCGACTGTCGGCTGGGCCCGGATTTTGCCGATGGAATTACATTTATTAAACACTATACCGGCCCGACTGTCGGCTGGGCCCGGATTTGCCGATGGAATTAAATTTATTAAACATTATACCGGCCCGACTGTCGGCTGGGCCCGGATTTTGCCGATGGAATTAAATTTATTAAACACTATACCGGCCCGACTGTCGGCTGGGCCCGGATTTTGCCGATGGAATTAAATTTATTAAACACTATACCGGCCCGACTGTCGGCTGGGCCCGGATTTTGCCGATGGAATTACATTTATTAAACACTATACCGGCCCGACTGTCGGCTGGGCCCGGATTTTGCCGATGGAATTAAATTTATTAAACATTATAACGGCCCGACTGTCGGCTGGGCCCGGATTTTGCCGATGGAATTAAATTTATTAAACACTATACCGGCCCGACTGTCGGCTGGGCCCGGATTTGCCGATGGAATTAAATTTATTAAACATTATAACGGCCCGACTGTCGGCTGGGCCCGGATTTTGCCGATGGAATTAAATTTATTAAACACTATACCGGCCCGACTGTCGGCTGGGCCCGGATTTGCCGATGGAATTAAATTTATTAAACATTATAACGGCCCGACTGTCGGCTGGGCCCGGATTTTGCCGATGGAATTTAATTTATTAAACACTATACCGCCCGACTGTCGGCTGGGCCCGGATTTTGCCGATGGAATTAAATTTATTAAACACTATACCGGCCCGACTGTCGGCTGGGCCCGGATTTGCCGATGGAATTAAATTTATTAAACATTATAACGGCCCGACTGTCGGCTGGGCCCGGATTTTGCCGATGGAATTTAATTTATTAAACACTATACCGCCCGACTGTCGGCTGGGCCCGGATTTTGCCGATGGAATTAAATTTATTAAACACTATACCGGCCCGACTGTCGGCTGGGCCCGGATTTGCCGATGGAATTAAATTTATTAAACATTATAACGGCCCGACTATCGGCTGGGCCTGGATTTTTGTCGATGAAACTAAAACTATTAAACACTATACCGGCCCGACTGTCGGCTGGGCCCGGATTTTGCCGATGGAATTGAATTTATTAAACACTATACTGGCCCGACTGTCGGCTGGGCCCAGATATTTGTCGATGAAACTAAGACTATTAAACACTATAGCGGCCCGATTTTGGCTGGACCGAGATTTTTGCTGATGCAATTAGATTCATTGAATTAAATTGGGATGCATGAAATAAATCGGCTCATTTGCCGACTAGGCCTTGATTTTTGCCAGTGGAACTAAAAACATTAAACTTGATCGACCCTATTTCGGCTGGGCCCGATTTTTCGCCAATTGAATTCAATAATTTATTTTGTGGTTTTAGTCCAGTTCAATAGCATAGGTTGCATTATAGGACAGCTTCAATTCATTACGAATCCTAATGCAATGAATTGAATTTGGATTCGTAAAAATAGACTGCTCCGATTGACAGCTAGGCCCGGATTTTTTGCTATAGAATTAGGTGCATTGAATTGATTAGGATGAGTACAATGAATCGGCCTGATTGCTAGTAGGCCCGATTTTGTCGATGGAAATTATGCATAAAAATAAATTGGGATGCGTTCAATAATTAAATTCAACCCAATTGCCGGCTCGGCCTAGGTGTTAAGCACATTAAATTAAATGAGGCCCGAGTCAACTCGAACTTTTGCCGATGGAATAAAATTAATTGAATTAAAATATGCACACTAGACTGGCTTAAACGGGAAAATGATGGTTGTGGATTTCAGTAGCAAATTTTTGTTTTGGACCAGGATTGTGTGTAGAACGCTACGTGGGTCCTCTTGTCTATGCGGCATTCCCCTCTTGCTGACTCAGGTCGGACTAGTGTTCGTCGACATGTAGTGGGAAAACAGAGGCAATATAAATAAATCGGTTTATCATTTTGTGAAAAAACTAATTCATATTACATAGTAATAGTAAATTTAAATCTAAAAACTCAAAATGCGTTCAGAAAACATTTGATGTTAAATGTCCCATGTAATTACCCAGCGAATGAGCGAATGATTCTTTTGTTTTGGAATAGGTATTTAATTTTCTTAGAGAAGAATTCTCTTCTAGATAAAAATTTGAAATTCTTATGTGCTCCAAATCCACGTTTGCTCTTGGAGTATGGATCACGTTTTGCTTCCGAGCTTACCAAAGGAAACGGAAGATATGTGACAGTTCTGAAGAACGAACAATTTTTATGTCTCCGATTTCAAAAATTCCAAGACAGAAATCTGTTCAACATCAGGGTACAGTTTGGGTCCCGTGTCCGCCTGTCCTTCAATTTTTGCGAACCAACATATCTTAAAAGCTATTCGTCCAATTTTATTGAAATTTTGATGGTAGGTCATAATTAATCAGGTTATAACATTGCTGATCACGTATAAGTTTCAATCTTCTGCACCTATTTATTTCTCTTCCACATTCGCACAGACATACATTTATTTACACCTATATCTTCAAAAGTACTCATCTGATTTTTATGAAATTTTAATGGTTTGTTTAAAGTAGCCCGCAGATAACCCAAGAATAATTTCAACCGTCTGCGCTCTTAAAATATTGCTATATTGATACTTTATTCATGTTAAATTTACTCAATTTTCCCTCCTTTTTTAAATTAGTCAAAATTGGTTTGATTTTTACATGATTTAAAGTATCAATTTACCAAAATTTAAACAGCGCAGACAGTTAAAATTAATCTGTGAGCTTCTATCACATAAGTTTTATAAAATCAGATGAATATTTTTGAAGATAAGGTGTAAATAAATGTATGTGTGGACATGTGGAAGAGAAATGATGGCAGGTGGAGAAATGTGGTGGAGGGAAATGGGACCAGAAGATTGGACCTTATATAGGACCAACAATGTTTTTATATGTTAATTAACTGCCATCCGAATTTCATTAAAATCGAAAGAGTAGTTTTTAAGAATTGTTCGCAATGATTGAGCGAGAGACAGACTAACAGCCAGAAACGGGATCAAAAATATCTGATAACTGGAACAGATTTCTGTCTTGGAATTATTGGAATCGGAGACATAATCGTTCTTTAGAACGATCACATCACATAGTGAGGTGTTACCTTATAGGATTTTAATTTAATTAAATATGAGGTTAGAAATTGAAATTAGAGTGTTGAAAAGGGGGAGAAATTACAACTATAATAAATTATGGGGTATGCTAAACCCGCATATAAGTTAAATTAGGTTGGGCCCCCCCCGAAAAAATTTTCTGTGTACGCTACTGTCATCATAACTCATATTGTGTTAGGACATGACATTGCTCAATTGATATGAATTTATTTCGCGTAATTCTATACGTATGTAATGAATACAATTTAAATGATCATAATTTATGTAAGGAATTCTAATTTAAGTGTCCATATTTTAAATACAGCAACCTTTAAAACGTTATATTACATTGTGTGGCTATGTGACATGTGACATTAATATTAAAAAAATTCTTTTAACCTCATATTCAAAGCCTTATTAATAATTTTATAACAGCTGATTTTTTTAAAAAAAAAAAAAGATTAAAGTTAATAATTATAATTAAAAATAAATAAGCAGAATGACAAAAAACTCTCAAAGGTTACCATCTATAAATCATTATATTCTTTTATGCTTAAATAAAAACATTGAATGTAAAATCAAAAGAGTTGAATTTAAAAGAATAGGATTGAAAAATTATTAATACATAATTAAGGAGGGTTTACTATTTTAACTTCCTTTGATATTTGGATCTTCTCCAACAGCGACCAGATAGCGACTAGAAACCAAATATTAAGAAGACCAGGATAAAATTAGACTACAGTTCTATGGAAAGAAACAATCCAGCGATATAATGCATTAAAATTGATGGAAATATCATTTAGTGGAACTTATTTATACTTAAGTGTAATAGAACTGGAAGGAAACACCAGTAGTACTATACTAGCAATTATACCACTTATGTGGGACCTGTTTTATGTACTAACACCGTATGAGTATAGCTGTTTCACACACTTTCTAATGCCCATATTGTGTGATCAGCAGAGAGTACCATGTAAATCAAAGTGTCCCAAAACGGGGTCGAACCCAAAACCTCGTCTTTGATCAATATAGGCTAAGCTATATATGGTGGAGGAGATAGCGAGCAAAAAAGTGCCTGACTAACATCAAGCTAAAATTTTGTGTATAAGTTAATCTTTTTGTGCATTTAAGAATATGTAGGGTAAGTTTGTCTGAGGGACAAAAGCTTGTAAATAGGCATTTGTAAAAAAAGCAAATCAGTGGAAAGCGGTTACGTCTCACCTATTTTGGAGGATGGAGGACAATGTGATTTCCATGATCCTGAGTACAGAATTAGTCAGTAGACCAAAAAAAATCAAGTTGATGTTAGTTTGTCACTTGATAGGTAAGTTGATTAAATATTACTCCAAATCCAAGTGGTTACCAATTGGTGGAGAGCGGCCATGTACCACCCATTTTGGTGGACAGTGTGATTTCCATTATCCTGAGTGCAGAATTACTCGTAGATAACAGACCAAAATATCAAGTTGATGTTAGTTTGTCACTTAATAGGTTAGTTATTCAAATATTACTCCAAATACAAGAGATCAACCATCAAGTGACGAAGTAACATCAACTTGATTTTTGGTCTACAAACTAATTTTGTACTCAGGATCATAAAAAGCACATTGTCCACTAAAATGGGTGGTTCATGGCTGCTCTCCATGGGATTTTCTTTCTTTTTTTACTTTCTCATATAAAGAGAAAGTATTGTGATGGCGCGAAAATTCGATTTTGAGATTTTGATGGATTTACACGTTTTGAGGTCCCCTGAGTCCAAAAAAGTGGTTTTTAAAAAATGTCTGTCTGTCGTCTGTGCAGACGCCTGGAGCCTAAACTACTGGGAAGATTTTGACGAAATTTGGCATACATGTTCAGAAAAATCATACCCCGAGGCGAAATCGAGAAATGAATTTTAGCTCCAAATTTAGGGGCGCTGCTCCCCAAAAACTCTGAAAAAACGTGAAAAAAAAATTATTCCTCGAAAACGGTTCCGACGATTTTGTTTAAAAAATTCTTAAATATAGTCCGTTTAAATATGAATCCAACGATATAAGCCGTTTTCCCGGGAAAAATCTAGTTCCTGAGAAAAAAGCTTAAAACGCGGACCGAGAGAGCCCGGGTTCGATTCCCCGCTCGGGAGAAGTTATTTTTATGATAAATTTGAATGAAATGCACAATAATAATTAAATTTACATACGAAAACTAATAAATGGAAAACACTGGGCTAAATAATTATGAACTCGTATATGAGAAAGTTTGTCTGAGTTGTCTCGGACCAATTTTTTTTTTTTTGGCCAAGCTATATCCTGTAGACGAACAAAGCCAACCAAATATTCTTTAAAGGCACCAAAAGATTAACTTATACATAAAATCCTAGCTTGATGTTAGTCAGACACTTTTTTCACGCAATCTTCTGAACTGTAATATAATGGTTCATAATTAACTCACTAATGTACAAAATTTAATTGAGAAAATGTTATTTTTAATCGATAATAAACTGATTTAAAGTTTTTTTCTGCTTTGAGTGTTTTTGTTTTTTTAAAGTTTAATAGATAAGAGAAAAATTACTCATCCTAAATAAAATTGCAAAAGATAGAGTCGAAGGTACAAGAGAAGAGGAAAGGAGTTTAGACTAAAATGTCAGCCCCCCCCCCCTTTCCAGGTTGGGTAAAATTCAACGAGGGAAGGGGGGAGTTTTGAGCTACCATGGAGCCAATTTCCCGGTGAAATGCGCCGTAAGGCTTAATCCTAACTCAGGACTGAAGGGAGGGAGCTTCTAAAAGGGTTATACTACCCGCGAGCAGCAATTCCAACCCTAACGGGGTAAGGAGGGCCACTAAACGCGGAAATTATACACCCCCCCCCCCCCTACCCTTGTTATACCTACACAAAATTTTCGACTAAATCCACCTCCTTCCAACTCAACTACTAGGGGCTCTTTAAATTGCTGCCCTTTCCATTTCTATTTTAATCACTCCCCTTTTTGCCATCTACCATCTTTTCATCATACATTTTACCCCAACTTTACCAACGTGGTGAGGGAGCGGAGAGGCTCTTTAAATTCAACGGTACGTGAAAAGAAAAAGGGTGATGAAACAAAAACTAATATTAAGCTTATTTTGTAAAAGAGATGATACAAAAAAATAGAAAGTAATTATTAAAATAAAATTTGTAAAGTTAGCATAACAATCAACTGATAAATATAACAAAAAAAAATTTGGTTAAGAGTAAATTTAACATGAAAAATAAGAAACTTTGTCCACCAACAGACTCACAACATGGACACATGAAAGTTTCATAGAAAGAAGACATCATTAACAATGCATTGACATGATAAATATCTAACAATGCCGAAACGTAAACAATAATACAAAAAAATAAATCATACATAGAGGAAGTACATAGGAAGGAGAACTTGCTTTACTTATACAGTATAAATGTACAGTATAAAGAATTATAAGAAAATTAATAATAGAAAAATTAGTAAAAAAGAATAGCTTATAGAAGTTATTGAAGCGAGCGTAGCGAGCTTCCTACATTTAACGAAATATGCTCCGTGTCTGTCTGTCTGTCTGTCTGTCAGTAACGTTTACGCGTGTGACGATAACTTGAGTAAATGTTAACCGATTTAGTTGAAATTTGGTATACATGTTCCTCTTACTAATACTCAGGCTAAGTTCGTTGGACAGCGTGATCCGTCCATGAGTTCGCGAGCAACGCTCGCGTAAACGAGAGGTACAAAAATTAAATTGGAATTTCAGGACGGGAAAAGATTCTATCATCATCTACTCGATGAGACGAACATTTTTTTCAAATAACATTTTTTACTAAAACCAACAGCGACACCGCTATGACTTAATAAAGATCGCTAAAACTATTAAAGCGGACCTAAACGTTTATAATAGAGAAAACTACCTTTTTACCGATATCTTACGTTCTAACGAAACGATTTTAATAAAACTTCATATACACCATCTAATGCACAATTGAAACAGGTATGCAAAATTTCAACTTGATACAAGCAAAATTCTTTGCGTAGTGACGAGATACATTTATAATAATTGTTTAAAAGCTACCGCGGGTGGTGAAGATTGTTATAGTCGTATAGTGCAGTGGTTCTTAACCTTTTGGTAACCACGGCCCCCTTACAATCTCCAAATATAATATATATAATACCTAAATACCTTTCGAGGCCCCCTGGGGGGCCGCGGCCCCCCGGTTAAGAACCAATGGTATAGTGTATGGTTTGTTTAGGAAGTAAAGCTTTGTACCGAGTACCCCCACTCTTCCCTACACTACCCTCTTCCAGTTATCTTCAACTATGACATTCATCATGATTAATAAATTTCAATATTCAGTAATTCATTGCAATACGCTCGCTTCAATGATAGAGCCACGCGATGCCTAGTATAGAAATAAGATAACATTAACAATGCAGCTCGAGCTAAAGAACACTTAGAGAAAGATAATGACGATATATATGGAAAGAAAGAGCTTCCAAAATACGAATATAAAATACATATAAAGAAAGAATAAAAAAGAAATAGAAATTAGGAAAGGAGAATAACTTATAGAAGTTATATGGAAAGAAGACAATTTTAGTATTGCAGGACTTAAAGAGCAATTAAAGAAAGAGACTGACGATATAAAGAAAGAAAGAACTACAAAAATACTAATAGAAAATACCTATATAGAACAAAAATAGAAATTAGGGAAGAAGAATAACTCAAAGAAGTTATATGGAAAGAAGACAACATTAGCAATGTAGGACGAGCTTAAAGAACAATTACAGAAAGAGACGTTGTAAAGAAAGAAAGAACTAACGAAATACAAATAGAAAATACCTACAAAGAAAGAATACAAACCAGGAAAGAAGAATAACGTATAGAAGTTATCTGGAAAGAAGACAGCATTAGCAATGTAGGACTTAAAGAGTAATTACAGAAAGAGACTGACGATATAAAGAAAGAAGGAACTACCAAAATACTAATAGAGGAAACCTATAACTATAAAGAAAAATAAATTACAAAATACAAATAGATTATGTATATATATATGTAAGAAGAGGGAGAAGTTACAAAATTAAAATTGAGTATATTAAATAGAAAAAATCGGTCCGAGACAACTCAGACAAACTTTCTCATATACGAGTTTATAATTACTTAACCCAGTATTTTCCATTTATTAGTTTTCAAATGTACATTTAAATATTATTGAACATTTCATCCAAATTTATCATAAAAATAACCTCCTGGGCGGGGAATCGAACCCGGGCTCTCTCCGTCCGCGTTTTAAGCTAATTTCTCAGGAACTAGATTTTTCCCGGGAAAACGGCTTATATCGTTGGATTCGTATTCAAATGGACTACATTTTAGAATTTTTTAATCAAAATCGTCGGAACCGTTTTCGAGAAATAATTTTTTTTTTTCTGTTTTCTCAGAGTTTTTGGGGGGTAGCGCCCCCAAATATAGAGCTAAAATTCATTTCTCGATTTCGCCTCGGGGTATGATTTTTCTGAACATGTATGCCAAATTTCGTCAAAATCGGCCCAGTAGTTTAGGCTCCAGGCGTCTGCACAGACATTTTTTAAAAACCACTTTTTTGGACTCAGGGGACCTCAAAACGTGTAAATCCATCAAAATCTCAAAATCGAATTTTTGCGCCATCACAATACTTTCTCTTTATATGAGAAAGTAATATATGAGAAAGTAAAAAGAATTAATTCAACAATTAAAATATATATCATTAAAAATTTGAAGAATGTTCAAAAGAACATATTTTTATAGTAAACAACTATTGCTGAGTTGAAGTCTATTTCTTCTTTTTCTTTATTCACTAGAAGTTTTGTCACAAAGAATTATATAAAATAAATTCAGATAAAATTCGGCGATTCAGTAACATAGCTACACATAAAATAATTTTAGATCTATAAATTATTTTACAAGAAGCTATTACAAAGATGTTTAAAGAACATCTAATTGTAAGCAACCAGATTTAAAACAGAATTAAAGTTGTACCTTTTTTTCTCTGTTGAACCCTTTAGAAGTTATAACACAATTAATTATAAAAACCTTTGAAGAAAAGTTCAAACAAAAAGAACATCTTATCAGAAGAACTGATTTATTGTGGATATCAAGTAGTTTTCCTTTTTTCTTTTAAATTAAACTCTTTATGAGATTTAGAAAAACAGTGATAAAACTTTAGACACGTTAGTAGAAAGATGTTCAAAAGAACATATTGTTGTAAGCGACTCACTTATTGTAGAAGTCTTACTTCTTTATCTTGTAAGTTCATTAGAAGTTTTACCACAAAGAGTGATAAAACATTTAACGAGAAGTTATGAGAAAGATATTCAAAGGAACATCTTATTGTAAACAACTAACTTATTATATAGAAGTCTTATTTCTTTGTCTTCTAAGTTCATTACATGTTTTACATAATTAGTGATAAAACATTAGATACGTTATCAAGGCGCAATTCCACTGAGGCAACACTAACCGACAAGAAGCATGCCACATGCTTCCTAGTGTTGCCTGTTTCTAGGTGTGCCACAAATTTTAGTAATGTCGCATGTGGCTTTTGTCTCCCCCTGTCGCATGCGCTTTGTCGCCTATCTTTGTAGCATGCGTCTTAAACGATTCCATCTAGGCAACTTCAGTTTAGTGCATCATGTATTTAAAAACGATCACGGCGGCTGCAAATTTGTAATTGCTTTACAACGTAAAAAAAAAAAAATAAAGCCACGTTGGTGGAGGAGAGAATTGTACGTTGGTGGTACAGAATCTCGGAATGATTTTTTTCGACAAATTGGTTGCTGACGACGAAGCTCTATTTCGAAATTTTACTCGAATGACGAGAGAAGATTTTGAGTTCTTGCTTGAGAAAGTCTCACCTATTATAATGAAATCTGATACCAACTTTCGTGAGGCAATACCACCTCGTGCGATGATGATAGCTATCAATCAATGTATTTGTTTCGGATATCTGAGCCAAGCATTTCTCGAATTATTCCTATGCAGAGCTCACAGTACAATCGTACTTAATTGATAACTGCTTAAACTTGTTTTTTTTACTCTATTGTCTTTATAAATATTAATTTTGTTGTTCAATAACTCGGGGAAATTATGATAGTCCTCAATGAACAATGTAGTTTTATCTATATTCCACTCCATGTCGCATGCTACAAGACGCACTGATCCGCTGACAGTTGGGTAAGGGCGACATTGTTTCTACACGTTAAAATTTGTCGAAAGGTGACGCATGCGACCCGGCAACAACAATCAACATGTAGCATGCGGCAAAGATACATGTTTCTTATCGCTTCGTGTTCCTTCGATTGAAAGACTGTGTGTAGCATGCGTCAATGCCGCATGCTACATGTTGCCCAAATGTTGCCTCAGTGGAATTGCGCCTTTAGAAAGATAATCAAAAGAACATCATAATATTATAAATAAATTACCTATTTTTATAAATAAATCACCTATTTTTATAAATAAATGACCTATTTTTATAAATAAATCACCTATTTTTATAAATAAATCACCTATTTTAAAAGTCTTACTTCTTTGTCTTTTAGATTCATTCGAAGTTTTACACAAAGAGTGTTAAAACTTTAAATGACAAGTTATAAGAAATATGTTCAAAGGAACATTATATTATTTAAACAGCTGATTTATTAAAGTCTTATTTCTTTGTCTAATAAACAGAATAATTTCTCCATACAGACTTATATAGCCTTTGATGAAAAGCTAAGTTATACGAACGTAAAGAACGTTAATTGTAAACTGGTGTTTATCATCTTTTCCAGAACTTAAGACGGAGTTCTTTGCCTTAACCCATAAGAGGTTTCAGAAAACGAGTGATAAAGCCATTTTATTGTTTTTAAGCCAGGTTTAAACGATCCAACAATGGTCCAAGTCACTTTGATCAAATCCACTTGGTCCAAGTGTTTGTGGAACTTTGAAGTAAGGTTTACACGATCAAAGTATACTTGGTCCAAGTCACTTTGATCAAATCCACTTGGTCCAAGTGTTTGTGGAACTTTGAAGGAAGGTTTACACGATCAAAGTATACTTGGTCCAAGTCACTTTGATCAAATCCACTTGGTCCAAGTGTTTGTGGAACTTTGAAGTAAGCCTTACGCGAACAAAGTATACTTGGTCCAAGTCACTTTGATCAAATCCACTTGGTCCAAGAGTTTGTGGAACTTTGAAGTAAGGTTTACACGATCAAAGTATACTTTCTTGGTCCAAGTAGTGGAACTTTGATACACTATAAAGTAGAGGTTAAGCAGAGTTACTAATCCTTAATCCTTTAGTAACTCAACTTAGCGGGCATATAAACCTCAATTCCCATTTTGGTCGTCATAAAAGTTTAAGGCACAAATGGTCATGAACTAGTAGCTTTATCATGCGGCGTAATTTACACTAGATTAAATTATGGCTTAGCATGTAGCTCTATTAATATGAATGTCTAACTCAAGTACAGGAAGGAAAACATTACTTAGAGAAAATAGACCCATGTCATAATAACTAGAGGTCTAACCAAAGCTCATTATGTAGTACCAGCTCTTAGAACCTCTGACCCAAAGAATTGAGACAAATATTCAGAGCAATGACTTATAGGGGAAGGTGGGGCAAAGTGGCCATGCTAAGGTTTGCTGATTGTTTAAGCGAACTTATAATCGGCCTAGAGCTTTAAAATTTTGTGATTGTATACTTCAACCATCCTCTCATATCATGTATTTTTTTCATTTAATTTAAAATTATTTAAAGAAACCAAATTGATTAATTTTCAAAAAGTATCCAAATGGCCACTTTGCCCCAGACAAGGGGGCAAAGTGGCCACAACAATATGTTCGTAATATGTAGATATTTAACTTCAAGTAAATATCTATAAAAATAATAAATTAGCATACTTTAGGTGTGTAGAAAAAAAACCAAAAAACAATAAATAAAAAAACAAAAAAAAAAAAAAACAAATAGTAGCTATGGGACAAAGTTGCCATGCCTGGTCACTTTGCCCCGTTTGACGCCATGATACATAAGTTGTCATAACTCAATAACCAGACGGAACTATGAGACCTTTTAAACATGGTTTTGTAGACAAGTTATCACTACATTTCAACACTTTTTTTTAAAATCATAAAGTTTATTACAATAATAATAATAAATAATATAAATAAACACTTAGCATACATCAGAGAGGTGTGAAAGTAGAAAACGGATAATAACTTCACAAAAAACACGTGGTTAAAAGTTTAAACGATGTTTGAAGACTGATATAGTTGTCTATGATAGGTTGCTGTAATCTCCGATTAACAGCAGCACTTTACAACCATAAAACTGAGGATGGCCACTTTACCCCCCCTGGCCACTTTGCCCCGCCTTTCCCTACTAAAGAACTGATTTATTTTTGAAATTTAAAAATTCAAGAATTTTAAAATAAGGATTAAACATTTGAGAAAAAGCTATTAAACAATATAAATTCACAATGATCTTTTTTATTAAAACCAAATGTGTAGAGCTTAAATTTTTTAACTATGCCTGAATAATTGGCTACATCACTTACATATCATTATGCTGCCAGCATTAGAAGCAAAACATTAAATTTAGTATAGATGTAAAAAATAAAATCTTTCGAGATATGATAAAGTTTGTCACTAGAATGTCACTGGAAAATGGAAGGAAAGCAGGAGGAATGTAAGTTTGTCACTGGAAAATGGAAGGAAAACAGGAGGAATGAATCCAAAATGTCACTGGAAAATTTAAAACGCTATAACTCCAATCTCAGAAGACTAAACTCAAGATTAATGGTACATCTGAGTTTAAAAATAAATCTAAACTCTTATATGTAAATGGTGCATAGAAGTCTGTTTAATTCCTGCGCTTCCAAAGAAAAAAAAAAACTTAAACAGGAAAAGTAATAAAAAAAAATCTGGAAAAAAAGCTTCTGTGAAAGATAAGATACAAAAGAAGTAAAGGGGAAGGGGGAAGAGTAAAAAAAAAAATGAAGAGAAAGCGGAAGATGAAGGAATGAAAAAGATTTCTGCGTCTCAGCAAGAAATTTTACTCGAATGACGAGAGAAGATTTTGAGTTCTTGCTTGAGAAAGTCTCACCTATTATAATGAAATCTGATACCAACTTTCGTGAGGCAATACCACCTCGTGCGATGATGATAGCTATCAATCAATGTATTTGTTTCGGATATCTGAGCCAAGCATTTCTCGAATTATTCCTATGCAGAGCTCACAGTACAATCGTACTTAATTGATAACTGCTTAAACTTGTTTTTTTTACTCTATTGTCTTTATAAATATTAATTTTGTTGTTCAATAACTCGGGGAAATTATGATAGTCCTCAATGAACAATGTAGTTTTATCTATATTCCACTCCATGTCGCATGCTACAAGACGCACTGATCCGCTGACAGTTGGGTAAGGGCGACATTGTTTCTACACGTTAAAATTTGTCGAAAGGTGACGCATGCGACCCGGCAACAACAATCAACATGTAGCATGCGGCAAAGATACATGTTTCTTATCGCTTCGTGTTCCTTCGATTGAAAGACTGTGTGTAGCATGCGTCAATGCCGCATGCTACATGTTGCCCAAATGTTGCCTCAGTGGAATTGCGCCTTTAGAAAGATAATCAAAAGAACATCATAATATTATAAATAAATTACCTATTTTTATAAATAAATCACCTATTTTTATAAATAAATGACCTATTTTTATAAATAAATCACCTATTTTTATAAATAAATCACCTATTTTAAAAGTCTTACTTCTTTGTCTTTTAGATTCATTCGAAGTTTTACACAAAGAGTGTTAAAACTTTAAATGACAAGTTATAAGAAATATGTTCAAAGGAACATTATATTATTTAAACAGCTGATTTATTAAAGTCTTAATAACAACACTAACCGACACTAACCGCATAACACTAACCGACAAGAAGCATGCCACATGCTTCCTAGTGTTGCCTGTTTCTAGGTGTGCCACAAATTTTAGTAATGTCGCATGTGGCTTTTGTCTCCCCCTGTCGCATGCGCTTTGTCGCCTATCTTTGTAGCATGCGTCTTAAACGATTCCATCTAGGCAACTTCAGTTTAGTGCATCATGTATTTAAAAACGATCACGGCGGCTGCAAATTTGTAATTGCTTTACAACGTAAAAAAAAAAAAATAAAGCCACGTTGGTGGAGGAGAGAATTGTACGTTGGTGGTACAGAATCTCGGAATGATTTTTTTCGACAAATTGGTTGCTGACGACGAAGCTCTATTTCGAAATTTTACTCGAATGACGAGAGAAGATTTTGAGTTCTTGCTTGAGAAAGTCTCACCTATTATAATGAAATCTGATACCAACTTTCGTGAGGCAATACCACCTCGTGCGATGATGATAGCTATCAATCAATGTATTTGTTTCGGATATCTGAGCCAAGCATTTCTCGAATTATTCCTATGCAGAGCTCACAGTACAATCGTACTTAATTGATAACTGCTTAAACTTGTTTTTTTTACTCTATTGTCTTTATAAATATTAATTTTGTTGTTCAATAACTCGGGGAAATTATGATAGTCCTCAATGAACAATGTAGTTTTATCTATATTCCACTCCATGTCGCATGCTACAAGACGCACTGATCCGCTGACAGTTGGGTAAGGGCGACATTGTTTCTACACGTTAAAATTTGTCGAAAGGTGACGCATGCGACCCGGCAACAACAATCAACATGTAGCATGCGGCAAAGATACATGTTTCTTATCGCTTCGTGTTCCTTCGATTGAAAGACTGTGTGTAGCATGCGTCAATGCCGCATGCTACATGTTGCCCAAATGTTGCCTCAGTGGAATTGCGCCTTTAGAAAGATAATCAAAAGAACATCATAATATTATAAATAAATTACCTATTTTTATAAATAAATCACCTATTTTTATAAATAAATGACCTATTTTTATAAATAAATCACCTATTTTTATAAATAAATCACCTATTTTAAAAGTCTTACTTCTTTGTCTTTTAGATTCATTCGAAGTTTTACACAAAGAGTGTTAAAACTTTAAATGACAAGTTATAAGAAATATGTTCAAAGGAACATTATATTATTTAAACAGCTGATTTATTAAAGTCTTATTTCTTTGTCTAATAAACAGAATAATTTCTCCATACAGACTTATATAGCCTTTGATGAAAAGCTAAGTTATACGAACGTAAAGAACGTTAATTGTAAACTGGTGTTTATCATCTTTTCCAGAACTTAAGACGGAGTTCTTTGCCTTAACCCATAAGAGGTTTCAGAAAACGAGTGATAAAGCCATTTTATTGTTTTTAAGCCAGGTTTAAACGATCCAACAATGGTCCAAGTCACTTTGATCAAATCCACTTGGTCCAAGTGTTTGTGGAACTTTGAAGTAAGGTTTACACGATCAAAGTATACTTGGTCCAAGTCACTTTGATCAAATCCACTTGGTCCAAGTGTTTGTGGAACTTTGAAGGAAGGTTTACACGATCAAAGTATACTTGGTCCAAGTCACTTTGATCAAATCCACTTGGTCCAAGTGTTTGTGGAACTTTGAAGTAAGCCTTACGCGAACAAAGTATACTTGGTCCAAGTCACTTTGATCAAATCCACTTGGTCCAAGAGTTTGTGGAACTTTGAAGTAAGGTTTACACGATCAAAGTATACTTTCTTGGTCCAAGTAGTGGAACTTTGATACACTATAAAGTAGAGGTTAAGCAGAGTTACTAATCCTTAATCCTTTAGTAACTCAACTTAGCGGGCATATAAACCTCAATTCCCATTTTGGTCGTCATAAAAGTTTAAGGCACAAATGGTCATGAACTAGTAGCTTTATCATGCGGCGTAATTTACACTAGATTAAATTATGGCTTAGCATGTAGCTCTATTAATATGAATGTCTAACTCAAGTACAGGAAGGAAAACATTACTTAGAGAAAATAGACCCATGTCATAATAACTAGAGGTCTAACCAAAGCTCATTATGTAGTACCAGCTCTTAGAACCTCTGACCCAAAGAATTGAGACAAATATTCAGAGCAATGACTTATAGGGGAAGGTGGGGCAAAGTGGCCATGCTAAGGTTTGCTGATTGTTTAAGCGAACTTATAATCGGCCTAGAGCTTTAAAATTTTGTGATTGTATACTTCAACCATCCTCTCATATCATGTATTTTTTTCATTTAATTTAAAATTATTTAAAGAAACCAAATTGATTAATTTTCAAAAAGTATCCAAATGGCCACTTTGCCCCAGACAAGGGGGCAAAGTGGCCACAACAATATGTTCGTAATATGTAGATATTTAACTTCAAGTAAATATCTATAAAAATAATAAATTAGCATACTTTAGGTGTGTAGAAAAAAAACCAAAAAACAATAAATAAAAAAACAAAAAAAAAACAAAAACAAATAGTAGCTATGGGACAAAGTTGCCATGCCTGGTCACTTTGCCCCGTTTGACGCCATGATACATAAGTTGTCATAACTCAATAACCAGACGGAACTATGAGACCTTTTAAACATGGTTTTGTAGACAAGTTATCACTACATTTCAACACTTTTTTTTAAAATCATAAAGTTTATTACAATAATAATAATAAATAATATAAATAAACACTTAGCATACATCAGAGAGGTGTGAAAGTAGAAAACGGATAATAACTTCACAAAAAACACGTGGTTAAAAGTTTAAACGATGTTTGAAGACTGATATAGTTGTCTATGATAGGTTGCTGTAATCTCCGATTAACAGCAGCACTTTACAACCATAAAACTGAGGATGGCCACTTTACCCCCCCTGGCCACTTTGCCCCGCCTTTCCCTACTAAAGAACTGATTTATTTTTGAAATTTAAAAATTCAAGAATTTTAAAATAAGGATTAAACATTTGAGAAAAAGCTATTAAACAATATAAATTCACAATGATCTTTTTTATTAAAACCAAATGTGTAGAGCTTAAATTTTTTAACTATGCCTGAATAATTGGCTACATCACTTACATATCATTATGCTGCCAGCATTAGAAGCAAAACATTAAATTTAGTATAGATGTAAAAAATAAAATCTTTCGAGATATGATAAAGTTTGTCACTAGAATGTCACTGGAAAATGGAAGGAAAGCAGGAGGAATGTAAGTTTGTCACTGGAAAATGGAAGGAAAACAGGAGGAATGAATCCAAAATGTCACTGGAAAATTTAAAACGCTATAACTCCAATCTCAGAAGACTAAACTCAAGATTAATGGTACATCTGAGTTTAAAAATAAATCTAAACTCTTATATGTAAATGGTGCATAGAAGTCTGTTTAATTCCTGCGCTTCCAAAGAAAAAAAAAACTTAAACAGGAAAAGTAATAAAAAAAAATCTGGAAAAAAAGCTTCTGTGAAAGATAAGATACAAAAGAAGTAAAGGGGAAGGGGGAAGAGTAAAAAAAAAAATGAAGAGAAAGCGGAAGATGAAGGAATGAAAAAGATTTCTGGGTTTAATTTTGCATAAAGAAAGAGGGATTAAGGGAGAGGTACGGGACTAAGAGGAGGATTAATCCCCCTCTTCTTCGTAGCCTGAGAAGAAATGCAAGTGGAATAAAAAAGGAGGCCTGAGATGAAGTAAATGTTTTTATATAAAGGCAAAAGGAAGATATATTTATATTCGAGATTATTAGAAAGTCTTGTGAGATGGGTAGGGAGAACTCTGAAGAGACATGAAGAGTAAGAGGGAAAAAATACACGTCAAGATAAACTACATGAAAATATAAATAAGAAAAAGAAGAGACGAGAACAAAATATCTCATAGTGAAGAGCTAATAATGTTAGAGGAAAACTAAACATCAAAATATAATCAATTTACCAAAATTTGAATAAGAGCGGACAATAATTATCTTATGTTTTATTAAAAATAATAGTCTGCCAATTAATGATTTTATGCTTTAACAACCTATTATTGTCAAATTTATTAAATTTTCCACCCAATTTTTGAATTTTTTAAAATTGTTTTAGTTTTTTTACATGAAATAAAGAATTAATTTAGAAAAAAATTAAAAGCGCAGACGGTTTTTTCGACCAACTACCCAAAATCATAAAAAAAAACCAGATAAGTACTTTGGACGATATAGATGTAGTAAACAATTGTATGTTAGTGCGCATGAGGAAGAGAAACAAATGGGCGCGATAGTTAAAACTTATTTGAGACCAGCAATGGGCTAATTGTACGTCGCAAAAGTAGTTTTTAGGGTCCGTAGGCAAAACCAAGGACCCTTATATTTTCCTGCGTGTGTCTGTCCGTCCGTCCTGTCGCCTGCTCTCACGGCTACACCTTTCGTCCGATCACTTTGAAATTTGGCATGTATGAGTCTTGTACCTGCCCACATATTTTAAAAATATAGCGAATTAAAAAAAAAAAAAATTCAAAATAATTAGGGTAAAATAACTTAAGGGTTAAATTTTTTTTTTTTTCGACACCGTGAGGGGTATCATATGAAAGGGTACGTCGAGCTGATTACAAAAATATATAATTCTTTGGTTATAACTTTGATAGGGCGAGCGTAGGCAAGTTTGAAGTGTGTGTGAAACGTGTCCCCCCCCCCCCCCCCCCCCCCCCCTATCTCGTTTATGTGAAGTGCAAAAAAATCCTGAACATTCTTCGACCTATGGTTGTAGTCCGGTTCAGTGGCAAAAAAATACTTTATCAGAAGTTAGTTTATGTGTTTTGAGAATATCAGACCCATAGGATAGTTCAAAGTAAGCATTTTAGCATTTTAAAAAACACCATCAATAGGGTACTACTTAAACGATACAGGGTTGCCTACGGACCCTCGGTGTGTGCTGACTAGCACACACTTGACCTGTTTATTTATTACATGTTGGTTTGCAAAAAATGAGAGACAGACAGACACGGAACCAAAAATGGTTTCCTGAAGTCTGAAACGGATTTCTGTCTTGCAAGTTTTGTAATCGGAGTCATAAAATAATGTTCTTTATTGATAAAGATCACATAGCTTCCGTTACCTTCGGTAATGTTGGAAGGAAAAAAGTTTAAACCAAACAAAAATCTTTAATTGTACTCGTAACTGTATAGAAGATGGATAAAATATACGTTGAGAATGAAGAAATAACAAGTGAAGTTAAGTATAGTTCATTATTTTAAATAAAATTTAAATTAATGACGTAAGTAATGTCTTAAGATTTAAATAATTAATATTATTTACTACCAAAGAAAAAAGAAAAAAAAATATGCGTAGGAAATCAAACCACGTTATCTTGTGTTTAGTGTGTAAAAAAATGCTTTAAAAAATCTTAAAATAAAAACCATACTGAATATTATTTGTTGCATAATTTTATAAAGAAATAAACAAATGTTCTGTCAAGAATATTTATTTGAAATCATGTTGCGTATGAGTTATAGATTGAGGAAAGTACAAGGTAGAGGAATGTTCCCTGAAGCACACCACAAGTTGCATTCGGATGATGATGTGGGAGACGAGCACTGAAGTAGAAGGCAGCCAGGGTAATATAGCGTCTTTTGATCTTCAACCAAGATGCTTGATTTACCATTCTGTGTACGTTAGGGCCAATTCAACCGACTCAAAAGCTAATATGCCAATTTTTTTTAAGGCGCAACTAAGCATGACATCATTTCTTCTAATAATATTTATGACATTATTTCTTCTAATAATATTTACAAGGTAGGAATTGGTAAAATAAGCATTATCAAGAGACGAAGACATATAAATATAAATGCATACGTATATAATTTTTTTTTATGTTGTGTGACTTAATTCTGAACTTATGTTAAATAAAGCCGGGCTTACGCGATCCAACTTTACTTGATTCAAATAACTTTAATCAAATCCACTTGGTCAAAGTGTTTGTAGAACTTTGAAGCATGGTTTATGCACGGTCCAAGTATACTTGATTCAAATAACTTTAATCAAATCCACATGGTCCAAGTGTTTGTGGAACTTTGAAGCATGGTTTATGCACGGTCCATGTATACTTGATCCAAATAACTTTAATCAAATCCACTTGGTCCAAGTGTTTGTGGAACTTTGAAGCATGGTTTATGCACGGTCCATGTATACTTGATCCAAATAACTTTAATCAAATCCACTTGGTCCAAGTGTTTGTGGAACTTTGAAGCATGGTTTATGCACGGTCCAAGTATACTTGATTCAAGTAACTTTGATCAAATCCACTTGGTCCAAGTGTTTGTAGAACTTTGAAGCATGGTTTATGCACGGTCCATGTATACTTGATTCAAATAACTTTAATCAAATCCACTTGGTCCAAGTGTTTGTGGAACTTTGAAGCATGGTTTATGCGCACGGTCCATGTATACTTGATTCAAATAACTTTAATCAAATCCACTTGGTCCAAGTGTTTGTGGAACTTTGAAGCATGGTTTATGCGCACGGTCCATGTATACTTGATTCAAACAACTTTAATCAAATCCACTTGGTCCAAGTGTTTGTGGAACTTTGAAGCATGGTTTATGCGCACGGTCCATGTATACTTGATCCAAGTAACTTTGATCAAATTCACTTGGTCCAAGTGTTTGTAGAACTTTGAAGCATGGTTTATGCACGGTCCATGTATACTTGATTCAAATAACTTTAATCAAATCCACTTGGTCCAAGTGTTTGTGGAACTTTGAAGCATGGTTTATGCGCACGGTCCATGTATACTTGATTCAAATAACTTTAATCAAATCCACTTGGTCCAAGTGTTTGTGGAACTTTGAAGCATGGTTTATGCGCACGGTCCATGTATACTTGATTCAAATAACTTTAATCAAATCCACTTGGTCCAAGTGTTTGTGGAACTTTGAAGCATGGTTTATGCGCACGGTCCATGTATACTTGATTCAAACAACTTTAATCAAATCCACTTGGTCCAAGTGTTTGTGGAACTTTGAAGCATGGTTTATGCGCACGGTCCATGTATACTTGATCCAAGTAACTTTGATCAAATCCACTTTGTCCAAGTGTTTGTGTTAGTGGTACTTTGAAGTATGGTTTACACAATCCAAACATACTTGGTCCAAGTAGTGGAACTTTGATACACTATAAAGTAGAGATTAAGATAGAGAGTGTAAAATGTTTTTCCCTCAAGAACTTTCCAGTTAAATTGTAAATATTGAGTTTTAAAACAGTAGTGATGTTATAACCTTCTTGTGAACAAAAACCCAGCACAACCTCACATCTTTTTCATTTTTTGACAGCTCGTTGTCATAATTTATCAAGTGGGCACCATTTTTTGTTTACATCAAATTCTACTTGATCAAAAAAAGAGTTGGAGCCCATTCAACTCAACTTGGATGTCCATGATGACTTAGATACCCTCTTTACAAGATCTAAGTAGCGTCAAAGGTAAGTCAAAGCTTACTCGGTCCAAGTATACTCTGACCGTGTAAACCCTGCTTTAGAAACAACTTTCTAGAAATTAATTTTAGCTCCAAATTTGGGGGCGCCACCCTTTAAAAACGTGAAAAAATTCTCGAAAACGGTTCCAACGATTTTGATTTTAAAAAATTCTAAAATAAAGTCCATTTAAATAAGAATCTAACCATATAAGACGTTTTCTCGGAAAAACCATATTTTTCAAGATATTGATGTAGTATAATTCTGTTGTTTTGTTAAAAATTGAAAACAAAAAGTAAACAGACCACCTGCTGGACACATTTTCAATATAATATTTACAAATTAATTAAATGAGATATTATGAGCCTTCAGGTCCTCATACACGGTCAAAATGTTAGCGCAAACATCACGTTTGCACAAACATTTTGACCGTGTATGAGGCTGTTTGATGTTTGCACAAACATGTTGTTTGACGTGTATGGCCTAAATTTGCCCGACATCAGGTTTTGAAATATTTGATCGTGTATGGGGGCCTTTAGATGCAGTATCGATATCTATATAAGAAAGTTTTGATTGATTTATCGGAACGAATTTTTTTTCTCATCACGGTGGGTTACCCTTAGACCACGTGGTGGTTTATTAAACAAATTCGTAACATAGCATTGGATTATAACAGTTACTTTACACATCTGCTCTTTTTGTTAATCATCTCCTCTCTTAAGGATTAAAACCAACATCAGATACGTCGGTTATTGACCTTATTAAAATCTTATTAACTGCTAATTATAACGTAATGGCTTGACGGAATATTAGGTATTAGGATGTAAATACTTCTATAAACTTGATTTATTTCCCCTTCCAACATTACAGAATCACCCTAAAACAAACATTCTTTAACATGAATGATTCGAAGAATAGAAAATGTAAATAAGAAAGGAAAAGAGAAAAGAAAAAAAAATACAACTACGAACTCGAAATGCAATTTTCACACCTTCGTTTGAACTTAGAAGGGAATTGAGAAGGCGAGAGGTATAAAAAAAGAGGGTGATGGAAAGTCAAGGGTAAAAGAAAAAATTTAGTGTTTTTAGGTCTTAAGGGGATCTTAAGGTCTCTAAGGGAGGGGGGGATTAACAAATTTAAGGCTTTAAGTTTGTTAGGAGTAGGGTAGAAAAGTGGATCCTGGGTCAGAATACGGACCCTAGCTGCCCAGAAAAAAAACCCTGCCCAAAAATATTCTCTTTGTACGCTTTTTTGTTTTTTTTTATTGAGAGAGACGGGGGGGTCCTTTCCAATTTAGAGGGGACCATGATTGAAGAAGGGGCTGTTGGAAGGTGAATTTTATTTTCCTGCAAAACATTTTTTTTTTCTTCTCTCTCAAAGACACACTAACACTGTCACAAAACTTTCGGAAGAAAGAGAACCAAAAAAAAAAAGAAACAGAGGGTAAAGTCACACAAGCAAATGGTTTCGAATGTGTGTATGTGTGCGACAAACACGTATAAGGTTAAATAGAAAGAGGGGGAGACGAAGGTGTCGCAACAGAACTGGGTAGAGGAGGAAGGGGGGGGGGGGGTTCAAATCTGATTTTCGCGACATGAGGGGCCTCAGCCTTTGATCTCACGTGTTCTAGAAAGGTGTGTTTCCTGACCCCCACTCCTTTCCACCTTCGTTTCTAAAAAAAATAAGTTTTTTTCGCCCTTAAATTTACCAAGAATTTTTTTCCACAATTTAAAAAAAAATATATATAATATATAAATACATATTAGACAAACTAAAATCTAGAAAATAGTATGACATCTAGCCATGACAGTAAATTGATATCAATTTTAATTTGTATAGCGATTAAATTTTATATTCCAAAAGATAGCGTGCCAAAAAAAGTGTCTGACTAAAATCAAGCTAGAATTTTGTGTAAAAGTTAATCTTTTAGTGCCTTTTAAGAATATGTGGTCGGCTAAGTGCGTCCGCTTGACATAGATGGGCAATATTGAGCGCATTTGAAAAAAAAAAACCGGTGGAGAGCGGCAATGTCTCGCCAATTATAGTGGAAAATGTGATTTTCATGATTCTGAGTACAAAATTAGTTAGTAGACCGAAAATAAAGTTTTTTGTTATTTTGTCACTTGATGGGTGACCACTTTGATTTGGAGTAATATTTGACTAACTCACCTATTAAGTGATAAACTACCATCAAGACCTTGTAAGTTAACCACGTCTGCTCAGTCATCAATGGATTAGGAGGTCGGGGTTCAATCCCTCGCCGTGATTACATGGCTCACTAATGATCACATCATACTCACTTCGGCGGTACAGAAATGATGGTGTGAAGTGGCTGGAACTCTCTACCACGGGGCTAGTAAGGGCCCGAATGAAGGCCTGATTGCTAGGTTCCAACAAGTGGTTCGTCCGTACCTTACTACTACTACTACCATCAAATTGATTATTGGTTTACTAACTAATTTCGTACTCAGGATCATGAAAATCACATTTTCCACCATAAAGGGTGGGACATGGCCACTCTCCACAGATTTATTTTTCTCCAATGCCTATTGCCAAGCTATGTCCCGCAGACGAACTTAGCCGACCACATATTCTTATGAGGCACCAAAAGATTTACTTATACACAAAATCCTAGCATTATGTTAGTCAGTCACTTTTTTTCATGTTATCTCCTAGACTATTAGTTCATTTATCAAAATGCTTATAAATTAATTTAAAAAAGTATTTATTAATGCTATAATAATTAATTAGAAATATGTCTAATGAATCATCAAATTTGTAACAAAAATAATAATAATAATAATTCGAATCACTAGATTGATTCTGTTATTTCATTTAAATTATATTAAAAGTTTTTGAACACTCATTCATCACTTTCTATGTATTTACTTTTTGGATAAGTCAAGTATCCTTTATGTCGATATCAAACTGTAAAGTGGAAAGAAACAACCTCATATTGTTTATTTATTTGAATAAAAATACGTTTGAGAATAAATATAAATAAATAAAAATATTAAAAAAGAAAAAAAAAAACAATGAAAGTTTTCATGTATTAATTGAATCGTGAAAAATATCAAACGGTTTTGAAATTGCTATTAGTAAGTTGGACAAATTATAATCGAATGAATGAATTTAAGTTATATATCTACTAGTTGCTTAACAAGTTATTCTTTTTAAAGCAATAATATATCAAGTAGTGTACGTATATGATGTGTTTTTGAAATGGTATATTTAAAATGACACTACACTAGGTTGCTTTTCAGGGTTTCGAAGTCATCCTAGAAATTTGGTAGGGCGTCCGTCCGTCCGTTGCATCTTGGATCATATCTATATCGACCTATTGTAGCTAGAGATTTGAAATTAAGTATACAACTTAAAAATTGTTGCCCAAAAACAGGAAAAATGTTGCGAACTTCACAACTCAAAATTTCTTCGGTCAGAAAGTAATTGCGAACCTATCGCAACATTTTTTATTTTTTGTAATTTTTTAGTGTAGTATCATTTTAAAGGTATTGAAATGTAGATAACAAATATATATCGCGTTTCCAAAAGGGCGACCATTTTACCCCTAAAATTATCAAAACAAATGTCCTCCCCCGCTACCCCATAAAGTTAACAAGTAAAAGGAGGTAGCTCGGTTTTCACTTTTATTAGTACTATACTTCACCAATAGGAGCACTGAAGTAAATATTTTTAAAACTTTTATAGAACTATACCAGAGCTACCAGACCAATAGGAGCACTGAAGTAAATATTTTTAAAACTTGTATAAAATTATACCAGAGCTACCAGACCAATAGGAGCACTGAAGTAAATATTTTTAAAACTTATATATGATTATACCAGAGCTACCAGACCAATAGGAGCACTGAAGTAAATATTTTTAAAACTTGTATAAAATTATACCAGAGCTACCAGACCAATAGGAGCACTGAAGTAAATATTTTTAAAACTTATATAAGATTATACCAGAGCTACCAGACCAATAGGAGCACTGAAGTAAATATTTTTAAAACTTGTATAAAATTATACCACAGCTACCAGACCAATAGGAGCACTGAAGTAAATATTTTTAAAACTTATATAAAATTATACCAGAGATGTAAGCGGAACAAAATTGAAAATCTTCTATTCGGGAACACTTTTAGTATTATATATTTCGACAATAGGGGCGCTGAATCAAAGACATACTTATGATTCGTTTTTTCATGGAGTGCAGAATTTATCAATTTACTTTGCTTACAAGTTTAGCGGAGGCAACGGAAGACCGGACATTTTTTATGACTCCGACATCACGTTTCAAACATCAGGGAACATTTTTGGTTCCGTGTCTGTATGTCGCTCAATTTTTGCGAACCAAACATATATTAAAAAATATTCGTCCGATTTTTATGAAATTTGGATGGTAGGTCATACTTAGTACATTGTTGGTCCCATATAAGTTTCAACCTTCTGCGCTCATTTGTTTCTCTGCCACATGCACACAAACATACATTTATTTACATCTATATCTTCAAAAGTACTCATATTTTATTTTTATGAAATTTAAATGGTTTGTTAAACGTAGCCCGCGCAGATATCCTCAGATTAATTTCAACTGTCTGCGCTCTATAAATTTTGTTAATTGATACTTTAATTCAGGTAAAAAATCAAAACAATTTTGACAGATTAAAAAAAAGGGGGAGAAATTAAATAAATTTGACAATGATAGGTTGAAAAAGCATAAAATCAATTAAGTATACAAAATAGCAGCGAGGAAGCTATGTGCCACAAAAATTGGCAGAGTATTTATCCGTGATTTAAAGTTCTCAATAAATCCTTCTAAATATGTTCATATTAAATGCACATACTTTCTCTGTACACATACATTTTCTGTACAATTACAAAACTACTCAAATATTTAAGTGGAGACAGAAAAGAAAATAGAATTTGCTTCACTCAATCCCTTTAATTAAACTTATTGCTTTTTTATTTATTTTCTTTTGTAAGTGAAATCAATAAATGCAGATTTATTCAAAGGAAAGTAACAAAAAAGAAAAAAGAAATCAACATAATAAAATAAAAGGTTTAAGAAGGCAGAAGAAAAACATTCTTTAATAAGTTTTTGGAGTTCCAAAAAAAACCCTTATACTTAAAAAACAAAGAAGAAAATGCATTTGAGGATGGGAGGAAAGACAAGATTGGAAATAAGAAAGGAGCATTAAAGATTTTTAATAAAACATGTCTAGGAAGAAATCCGATATATTTGAATAAGGGACGTTAGTATTCCCTTAGTGAAGGACAAAGGGCAAGATGGCGGGGGAATTCGCAATATGTTGGGTCCTAGGGGTTGGCATACCGTAGGGCTAGGAATTCAGGGATGCCCCCAAGGGGCGGGGGGCGCATTCCGAACTGCCCTCGGACCTTCCTATAAGGGCGGATACTGGATTTCCATTCTCTCTTGACTTCCATGAAAGCACAAACTGTCTGAGAATTTCAAATCAAATCTGATAGTAGAGAAAACTTTCTCTTCTTAACTATTTGATTATTTTACTATTATTATAATAATACTATTTGAATTTAACTTCCTCTTCTTAACAATTTGATTTTTATTCTATTATTTGATCATAGCTTTCTCTTCTTAACAATTTGATTTTTATTCTATTATTTGATCATAGCTTTCTCTTCTTAACAATTGATTTTTATTCTATTATTTGATCATAGCTTTCTCTTCTTAACAATTTGATTTTTATTCTATTATTTGATCATAGCTTTCTCTTCTTAACAATTTGATTTTTATACTATTATTTGATCATAGCTTTCTCTTCTTAACAATTTGATTTTTATACTATTATTTGATTAGAAACTTTCTCTTCTTAACAATTTGATTTTTATACTATTATTTGATTATAAACTTTCTCTTCTTAACAATTTGATTTTTATACTATTATTTGATTATAAACTTTCTCTTCTTAACAATTTGATTTTTATTCTATTATGTGATCATAGCTTTCTCTTCTTAAAAATTTGATTTTTTATACTATTATTTGATCATAGCTTTCTGTTCTTAACAATATGATTTTAATACTATTATTTGATTAGAAACTTTCTCTTCTTAACAATTTGATTTTTATACTATTATGTTTTACTTAACAAGTCTAACAACCAGCGCCGGCGCTACGCACAGGCGGAGCAGGCGGCCGCCTGTGGCGGCCAAACTCAGGGGGCGGCCGATGACGCCCTCAGTTTGTTTTATTTTATAAATTGAAAAACAAAATCTATAGTAGTAAAACGATAATAATGTGCGTAACCCCCGTACTGAGTAGGCAAGTTAGAGATGGAACCCTAGTAATAACACCCCTAGACACTACCTTGTCAGGTGCTGTTTTAGTTTTGTAGCCGAGCTAATCGCATTTCGGGTTTATTCTTGGTTACACCGGTGTTATTTCTTTTTATTCCTAAAAAAAAATGTTGGCTCTCTTTGCTGTATAATATGTATTTTTCTTTCTCTCATAACCCTCTTAAGTCCCTTTTATTATGCCTCATATCTTTTTTTTATTTATTTAATTAACTCTTTTCTTACCCCTTTATAACAATATATTTTCTACCCTTCCCTTAATTTTTTAATTATTACATCTCTCCTAATCCTAAAAAAATAAAAATCGGTCCGAGACAAATCAGACAAAGTTTTTGATATACGAGTTCATAATTACTTAGCCCAGTGCTTTCCATTTATTAGTTTTAGTAGGTACATTTAATTATTATTGAATATTTTCATCAAAATTTAATAATAACTTCTCCTCGGCGGGGAATCGATCCTGGCCTCTCTACGTCCGCGGTTAAAGCTATTTTCCCAGGGGAAACGGCATATATCGTTAGATTCGTATTTAAATGGACTAGAATTTTTTAATCAAAATCGTCGGAACCGTTTTCGGGAAATCATTTTTTTCACGTTTTTCAGAGTTTTTGGAGCTAAAATTTATTTCGGGTATGATTTTTCTGAACATGTATGCTAAATTTTGTGAAAATTTGCCCAGTAGTTTAGGCTCCAGGCGTATCCACAGACGACAGACATTTTTTAAAAACCGCCTTTTTGGACTCAGGGGACCTCAAAACGTGTAAATTCATCGAAATCTCAAGATCGAATTTTTGCTTCATCACAAATATTTTTACTTTCTGTTTGTATGAGAAAGTAAAAATATAAAAGATAAAGCTCAGTTCTGTTATAGGTTTCTTCCTCTGGTACTTCTTTATGTTGTTACTCCCCTTATAAAAAAACTGAGGGTATTAACAATCTGAAGAAGGTGTAAGGAATGTTCTTTTTTAGACTTTTACTCCTCTTATAAAAACAGAAATGGGATATTCCTTGGTCCCAAACTACATTGGACTAAACATACCTTTTTCTTAATAGTTATTTAGTCAAAGTCACTTTTATTCTAAAGCAGCATAGGGGAGTAACTATCTAAAGAAGTACCCTTCCTCTAATATTGAGTTTTTAAAAATGGCCTACTTTACTTTATTACTCAAAAACTATCATAGCTAAATAATAGTGACATGAACTATTTTAAAAAGCAGTCAGGTTATATTAAATAAACTTTGTTCAGCCCTCTGTCTCTGTAAGGGCAATTGATAGTGGAAAAATTATTTTATTTTAAAAAGTTGAAAATAATTTAAGTTTACACCCCAAGAACAAAAAAAGACGAGACTGTCCGAAGTTAACAAAAGTTGGCTTATTAGTAAACATTTATTTTTTAATCTAATCTAAAATAAAATATCAGAGGAGGCGTGTTTCGAGTTTCATTGCAATTCACAATATAATATCCACTAAGGATAATATTAAAAATATGGCCATAGAAAATTTCAGGCCCATAGAAAAAAAAATAACTTGTGTATGATTCTATTTAAATATTATAATTTTGTCCTCAGATTTCAGATGATATTAATATTATAAAATGTTAGACATCCAAAAATTCAGTTAAATAGTCATGTCCTAGTGACAGTTCAGGCCTATTTTTTATAATATCAATACTATTTTTAAAATAGGAATATTTTAGATTAAATAGTAAAATATTAAACTTATTAACTTATAGGCCAACTTTTGTTGAATTTGCATAATCTCTAGGTATATCCATTTTTAGGGTCCATAGGAGAAACCAAACGGACAATTTTATAATATCTTTCGTGGTCGTTAAAGGTTCTTTATTCCCGAAAGAATCCAACACAAAAATTTGAAACTTTCCAGTTATTTTTTTGTGTAATAACCCAAACACATAAATGTAGGAAAGCCCCCAAAAATCACCCTTCTCCCACCCCCCTACCCCCGGTCAAAAAAAGCCTATTTCAATGGGGCGGCCAAAAACCGTCTTGCCTGTGGCGGCGAAAAGTGTAGCACCGGCGCTGCTAACAACATACAGAATATCGGACTATTATGATGGGTAATCCATATTCCAACAGAATATCGAATTGATGTCCAACCTAACAAGTTAAACAACATTCAGAATATCGGACTATTATGATGGGTAATCTATATTCCAACAAAATAACGGATTTATATCCAACCTAACAAGTTAAACAACATACAGAATATCGGACTATCATGATGGGTAATCCATATTCCAACAGAATATCGGATTGATGTCCAACCTAACAAGTTAAACAACATACAGAATATCGGACTATTGTGATGGGTAATCCATATTCCAACAGAATATCGGATTGATGTTCAACCTAACAAGTCTAACAACATACAGAAAATCGGACTGTAATAGAGGCTGATCCATAAGCCTACAGAATACGGACTCTTATGTTCAATTTAACAACATACAGTATGTCGGACTGTTACAATAGGTAATCCATATTCCTACAGAATATCGGACTCTTATGACCAACCTAACAATATACAGAATATCGGACTGCTGAAATGGGTAATCCATATTCCATATTCCTACAGAATATCGAGGTTTTATGTCGAACCAAACCTAATCTAGTACTTCAAAGTTGAATTCCACTAAAATACCCTTAACTGACTTATTCAACTGATAAAATAAATATTGATGATGAAAAAAATGTAAGTGGTCCAAAATTGTATTAAATATTAGCTATATTGTGGATTTTTACAATAATTGATCAAATTTGTTCTTTACCATAAAAGCATACTTATAGCGAATCTTTTCCACCTACTGCGAGTTTGCAGGACAGCTGCTGATAAGGTGTACAAGAGGATTCATAATCTTCTTCAAGGAAATACACACTTCAGCCTATCTAGCAGGTGTTAACGCCTATTTAGTAGATATATTCAGAATCTACAACTTTCAAAAGCTGACAAAATCAGAGTCTAGTTATGAATAGAGAGGTTAATAGAAAGTGACGCAATAATATTGTCACCACAATCTTGTATTAACAATTCACGTACGCGTGCGTCGAAATTTGATACCTTCTTCAGAGTTAACATGGTAAGAATCTAGTCTAACATAGTAAGTCTCTATAACTACATATTTTACAAGCTTAAACTATGTCATAAAAGCAGTATAAAGTGGGGGTAGACTAGGGCTTTAAAGGGATTAAGGAAGGAACCAAAGTAAGGTGTATGAAGTGAAGATCCAAAGCGGAACCCGGTGTAGGGCCAGGTATATCATTATTCTTCTTAACTGCTTAAGGCTCTACCGCCCTTTGAGGTTAGAAAAAACAGTAAAATTAAAATCAATTGTAGAGAAGAGTGTACCCTGATGTATTTCTTAGTTAATTTGGTAGATCCTTTAAGGGTAAGCGAAGGAAGAAGAAAAACTACTTCATTTTTAAATTTGGCGACGTTTCGGCTTTCCCAGCCATCATCAAGTCTATAAACATCTGATTAGCCCTTAAGCTAAAGAGTTAAAAAACAGTCAGTCGAGAATACAAAAGGATCAGGGAACTAGTTGTTCACCTACGTCAGAATCCATAAACGAACGGAGTAATCAATGCCACTATAGAAATTAAGTAAGGCATAAACATTATCACAGGTAGACTTAAAAACTAAATTAACTAAAACTCAACACTAATAACAATTACAAAAAACATTTAGCTATATCCTATATCACAGATAAAAATTACTAAGTGTAAAATATCTAAATTGAAAACATAATAATAAAACAGAATGCTACATCGAGTAAAGTATATTGTCAAACGTGCAAAAAGTAAAATTAAAATTTTATTGGTTTTAAGCAAGATATCAAAAATCTAAGTACAGGCTTCATTCCCAATTTTAATTCTGCACAATTTGAGCTCTATTTCAACTTCCCATGATAAAAAGTAAAGTAAATAGTATAGGCGCAATTTCAATACGGCGATAAAACTCGTATTGAAATAGTTGTATTTATTGTAGTAGGGAGTTGAAATAGGGCTCAAATTGTGCAGAATTAAAATTAGGAATGAAGTCTGTACTTAGAATTTTGATATCTTGCTTAGAACCAATAAAATTTTCATTTTAATGATTTCTCTAACCTCAAACGGCGGTAGAGCCTTAAAGCTAAACAATAATAATTTAACTAAAGTCAACACCTATATTGAGTTTTTTTTCTTAAAAAACGCCATGAATACGACAACTAAAGGTTGAAACCGAGTCAGTTTTGTAAAATAAAATTACTCTTAGTAGAGACACGTCTTTTACTTATTTTTCATAACAAATTCGTTTTTAAATGACAATAATTATTTGGTGAGATGCTGAAATGTTCTCTTTTTCAGTTCTTCTTTTAATTTAATATAATTGTTATGTAGGTTGGTACACTGAGATCTCAACTCTTCAAATTTGGTGTTTTAAGGATATTGTTATCGAAGTGTTCAGGTAAAAATTATCTTTTACAGACACACGCAAATATATATATATATATATATATATATATATATATATATATATATACAAAATAAATGAAGAGGTGATAAGAGGAAAAGAGGTAGATAGCCTTGGTACAGTGTCTGTCAGAACCTAGCCTGATCATAATGTATATTTTAGCCCTTAGTTCTCCCTTGGGTCTAGAGGGATGGAAGGGGGGGCGTCATCCATATGCAATCAACTTGGGGCGCACCCCCCCCTGAGGGGGAAGACATCAAAGGAAAGGAGCGCCCCCCACGAAATTGGCTTGGGCCCCTTTCCACCGCTATATAGTATACACATAGCATAAAATAATGATATACCTTCGGACTTTACCATCTCTTCCCTCGAAGCATAACAGCCCTGTCGCCATTTTGAATTACTTTTTTCCATTTTTTTTTTCTTCTTTAATATAAGAGAAGTAGGTGAAGCGTTGGCAAAAATCCTTTTACTGTAGAAATTCATCTTCTTTATTAAGTGTCATCGACATATCTAGTTTAGCGTAGGAAAAACTAAAACTTTTTCATTTAGTTCCATTTGCGTATTGGCCAATATTTTTAATAAAACTTTTTTAAAAAATAATTAATCAAATATTGGATGAATTTTCACATGAGAAGAAAATAAGGTGATCCCAATGGGGGAAAAAGTTTTGTCTTTGACCTGTTTCGAATACCATTGGATTAATCAATATATAAACGTGCGCAAATGGTTGAAATTAATATGGAACCATCTATGGGCTACTTTCGACAGACCATCCGAATTTCTTTAAAATTAGATGAGTAAAATATTCCAAAATGGAGCCAATTTAAATACAAATCTAACGATATAAGCCGTTTTCCCGGGTAAAATCTAGTTCCTACTAAAATAGCTTTAAAGGCGGTCGAAGAGCTTTAGAGGCCGGTTTCGATTCTCCACCAAGGAGAATCGAATTCAGGGGTAGTTCACCCCTGAAGACCTAAAATAGAAATCTCTTAAATTGAAAATTAAAGGGGACCGCATCAAAAAATGGAAATTATTATTGTGATAAATGTTGATGAAAAATGTTTCATCAGAACGATCATAATGATTCTCGGTACCTCGGAACTAATAAATACTAGGCATCGCGTGGCTCTATCATTGAAGCGAGCGTATTGCAATGAAATACTGAATATTGAAATTTATTGATCATGATGAATGTCATAGTTGAAGATAAGTAGAAGAGGGTAGTGTAGGGAAGAGTGGGGGTACTCGGTACAAAGCTTTACTTCCTAAACAAACCATACACTATACGACTATAACAATCTTCACCACCCGCGGTAGCTTTTAAACAATTATTATAAATGTATCTCGTCACTACGCAAAGAATTTTGCTTGTATCAAGTGGAAATTTTGCATACCTGTTTCAATTGTGCATTAGATGGTGTATATGAAGTTTTATTAAAATCGTTTCGTTAGAACGTAAGATATCGGTAAAAAGGTTGTTTTCTCTATTATAAACGTTTAGGTCCGCTTTAATAGTTTTAGCGATCTTTATTAAGTCATAGCGGTGTCGCTGTTGGTTTTAGTAAAAAATTTTTTTTGAAAAAAATGTTCGTCTCATCGAGTAGATGATGATAGAATCTTTTCCCGTCCTGAAATTCCAATTTTATTTTTGTACCTCTCGTTTACTCGAGCGTTGCGCGCGAACTCGTGGACGGATCACGTTGTCCAACGAACTTAGCCTGAGTATTAGTAAGAGGAACATGTATACCAAATTTCAACTAAATCGGTCAACTTTTACTCAAGTTATCGTCACACGCGTAAACGTTACTGACAGACAGACAGACAGACACGGAGCATATTTCGTTGAATGTAGGAAGCTCGCTACGCTCGCTTCAATTAAAATTATTTATAACAAAAAACCTTTGACTTTTGATATTTTAATATAATTTCTTTCAAGTGAAAAGTTAAAACTTCGAAAATGTAGGATTGTATTTGTTTACAAGACGGGGCCAGAATATATCTTCTAACTTCAATAATAATAATATGATCCGACTTTTAAGTAATGAATTGCCAATTTAACTTTTCTAATTAGCAGTAAAGCATTCAAATAATAATAATAATAATAAGTCTAATGTAAAAAAAAAGTAATAATAGAGAGTAATTTACTTAAAATAAAAAATTATTTCTAACTTTAAAATAAGATAAATACATATTAACAGGGGGAAAAAAGGGATAAGAAAAATATAAAAGAACATTTATATTCATTAGCTCCTAATTTTTAAAGAAAAATGAAAAATTCATTCCCCCCCCCCCCTTACAAAAATATAAGGACACAAACAAGGGGCAGAAAGAAAACGGATGAACGAATCCAAACGAAAAAAAAGTAAACAAACAAAAAAAAAAATATATGCCACTAAAGAATAATTCTTTAGAAAAAATGAAGACTATTCCGGGAAAAAAACGTACAAGGACAGAAGGATGGAATAAAAGAACCCTTAACCAATAATAAAAAAAAAAAAAGGTTGAAAATAAAAATAAGGGTAGACAAGTTGAAATTAAGGAATAAAAGGGAAAGGACAAAGAGATATCAAGGATTGAGAGGAAAAGAACGAGATAAGGGCGGAAATTCAGGATCAAATTAAAAAAAAAAACTAAGGACCTAAGGACACTCAAAAAAAGAACCTAAAAATCTCAGAATTTTTTTAATTTTCAAAAAAATGTATGTATATAAATATATTTCCATATTTATTGTAATTACGGTTCTTTAAGTTCTTGATGGACTATAAAAAGATAAAATATGAATGTTTTGTAAAGCAGCGTGCTTAAAAAAAATAAAACACTTGACATTTGTTTCTGTCTTTTTTTAATTTAAAAAAAAAAAAAAATATCTCTTACAATTTCGGTCTTTAAAAAAATAATCATATATATATACATATATATAATATATATATATATATATATATATATATATATATATATATATATATATATATATATATATATATATATATATATATATATATATATATATATATATATATATATATATATATATATATATATATATATATATATATATATATATATATATATAATAATTATTATTATTATTAATAATAAAAATTAAGCGTCCATGTAAAGTTATATTATTATAATTATAGTATAAAGTTATTATATTAACTGTTTAGTTTAAATAATTCAATTAAATACCTTTATAAAGAAATCAAGTTAAAAAAAATTAGAACCTAACTTCCTCAAATAACTTCTTCAAAACGTACCTGGAACAAAAGAAGGAAAACATCAAATTAATAAATATGTTATATAGAATTATTATTTAAATTAAAAGGGAAAAAACAAAGATAAAAATAAACCCGCCGTGAACTAGAATCGGTCTCAGTTTCAATGACTTCTGTCAGTAACTACCCCCAGAAGAATTAATTTTTATCTGTCTGAATAGATATACAAGTCTAGTTTTCTCTAATTACTATAATACTTGGGTATGTAGTACAGTTATTATTCTTCCTTGTCAATGTGTATGTGTAGCTCAAAATACCCGTGTTTGATTCACGGCGAGGAAATTTGTTTTGTTCCGACAATATTCATGATTTGAACTTGAATTGAATTTAAAGTTCTTTTGATTGGTAAAAAATATATTAGTCTTTGTTTTTTTGTTTTGTTTTTTTTAATTTTCGCGGAAGGAATTTCATGTTTTACGCTTTGAAGTCATAGGGATGGAATTAGTACCTTCATTGAATACTAGACAGAGCTAGTGATGCACGAATTATTTTAACATTTTATTTATTTAAGGAAATATGAAGAGGTTAATCATAGGGTGTGTCACGTTTTAGCACGCAAATAACAGTTAAAGAAAAGGGTTATTTGAAGACTTCAATATGCAGAGAAAAATATATTTCCTAAAGTTTTTACTTCTAATTAGGTTCTTTTTCTAAAGCAGTGTAAAAGACATGTTTCCATTTAGACGAGGGAGGTTATACTTATAACCTTGAACAAGTGCACTCGAATGAAATGGAAACAAAAAAAAAGACGTGGAGGATAATTAATCTAGGATGTCATCTTCAGATTTCATCATCAGCAGGATCTGCCAATCATTCGAAGATAAAGTTGTTTAGAATAAGAAGGAAAGAGAACGAGGGTCCGAAACAAAGAAACAAGAAACAATATGAGCAGAAAATAACTACCAAAGGGTTGCAGAAAAACAAAGAAAAAAGAATCTCACCCCCCTCTCCCCCTTCTTATTCATACTCCATTCTACAAAACATTTCCAAGAGAAATGCATTAACAGCAATCGATAACAAATCAATATTTACAGACTTAAAAAAAAAAATCTCAAAAGATTTCTTATTTCAAAAGTTCACGTGAAATGTAATTAAAATTATTGTAGAATGAAATTATTAATACGTTTCCATAAGTTTTCAAAACGTTCTTAGTTCAAGGTCACAACAGAAAGTGTTTCGCAAAAAATAACATGGAAACTAGTATTGAATTGAAAACAGAATTGAGACATGCGCAGTAGGTATGATTCGTGGAGATAAAAGGTTTGTTCTAACCAAGTAGTGTACCGTCCACGGTATCATCACGGGCATGCGCAATGTATAAAAGCCGTTCCAACCCCACTGGTGACAGTGTTTCGTACCGTCCTCCAAACTGTTCTAACCCACGCAGGGATCGTTTGTGCACCGTTTACGGTACTGTCCAAACCATCCTCTGACAATACCAAGTACTGGTTTGTAAGACATGCGCAGTTATGTCAATCGTCACACATGTCAACAGGAAGGTTCCTTAACTGTTAGGTTTCCTTAAATACGGTGCAAATTATAGTCCTAGCGCGTTCCAACCTGGCATGATTTTATCACAGTACAATGTTAGCGCATGCGTATAAAACCTGTCCTAAACGATTCTCGAACGATACAAAGGACGGTACAAATAGGGGGGTTGGAACAAACATATATTCATAACCTGACAGCTGTAACTAGTCTGGGAGTTTATAGTTTTAAAAATTGTTGTGAAAACTGATTTGAAAACTCCTAATGGAAACATATCGCATAACGGCCGTGTTTGATACTTATTATAATAATTAAATATTGTAAATATTGTACCTCTTATAATCTGTACCTCTTATAATCTGTAAGAGGTACAGCAGGGATGTTCTCATCATGTATAAAAAAAGAATATTCTACAAAAGTAGATATTATAATTTAAACAGAAGGAATATTAAAATAATTTCCAAAACGTAATTTTTTTCAAGAGTAACTTCATACAAATGATTTCAATTTCACGCTAACCTTCTAAATTAAGTTTGTTCTACACTCGATAATATAAAGTAATCATTATATTTTTTTATCGTTTTAACGTCCAAGCAATATGTATAGAGACACGTGGACAATCAAGATTATTATTGATAAGATGATTGATAAGAGTTGATATTAGGGTGAACACAGCCCTCTATATAGAGCACACTGCATATTATATAGGAAAAGGGGGAAAAAAAGAGATTCGTATCTCTACTTTTAGAAAATATCCCTTCTGATCCCATTCTATTGAAAAAAAAAAGAGGGCTATTTTTCGCTTTTGTTTTTTTTTCTTTCAGTCCGTGTGTCCGAGGCAACACTGGATGCTGGGGACGTAAAAAGTCCCATACTGGGGAGTTGTATTCAAAAGAAGCAAGGCTCTGTAAACTACCTCCCTCACTTACCAATATTGTGATTACTTCGGCAATCAGTTTGAAAAACAAGGGTGTGTACTACTATTCATCCCCTCCTCTTCCTCAGACTAACTTCGGCAGTTAATACAAGCTTCCAAGTCCCCCCTTTTTTTTAACCAGCACTCCAGCTGACCTACACAGATGCCCTACTAACTAAACCTAGACCTAGCATACTATAGATACGTGATGAATACAACCCCTTGTAGTATATTATAACCTCCCTAATAACCCTCCTCATATCTGTATTAGAGTGATTTCCGAGTAATCTTTTCATCGACTAATGCCTAACCCTTCATAAAATCTACTAACCCTCTTATTATCACTTTTTCTTATCAATATAAACCATAATGGAGATGTCATACACAACATTTCAATATCGAAAAGGGTTTCTAGCGTAAACAAATAAAATATTCAAACCCTAGCGGCTATAAAGCTAACTACTTCATACTTATAAGTTAAAAAGCAAAAAATAAACTTCTAATTAAAGCGGTAAATTTAAAGCACAAATTTAAAAAAAAACTTGCTGAGGAGACACTAATAGTACCTACTTAAAACAACATTTGCACAAGTATAGTATATAACTAGAAATTATGAATACTATAGATGTTTTTTTTTAATTATTTTATATTACTTTTTCTATTAATCGGTTGTATTACTTCGTTTTTATTAGCTTGCTTTCTTGTTAGTTTGTTTGTTTGTTTGTCCAGCACAAATCTTACAATCGATTTTTAACTAACTTCCTGAGTAGCTAGACATTAGAAACTTTTAGAATAGCTCAGAACATGACAATGCATTATTTTAATACTTTTAGCCATTTTTTTCAGCAGAATTTAATTCGTTTTCAGCAAATTTTTCAGTATCGAAAGTTAGTTCGGAAAAAATCCGCAAGTTATTTTATTTGTTTTGACATATCCCATATTTACAATCTTCATTTTGACGGGTTCCAAATATATGATTTATGACAGAAAATATAAAAACGTAGTTTATAAAAAGTTCTTATCTTGTAATTACATATTTATATTATTACAATATAGAAATATATAGGTATATAATATAGAAATATATATATATATATATATATATATATATATATATATATATATATATATATATATATATATATATATATATATATACACACACACATATATAGACATATTTAAATTAAAAATAAATGCCCAGATAGTATTCCTTCTTGAATTCAGCTATACGTATACATATAACATATATATATATAATTTCTATTCGATCCTTCTTTACTTGTTCATCTCTCAAGAGAGCATTAGAAATATTAAAAAAAAAAATGTTATAAGAAAAAAAAAAAACAACATTAAGATAGAAAGGAAAAATCATTTCACAAAATATACTTCACTATACTAAGCCCTTAAAGTCCGCCCTAAAAAACCCCCTTCTGTTCCGTATTATCACTCATCCAATCATCCGGAAAAAGAAAATGAAGAAATATATATACGAGTATATATATATAAGAAAAGAAAACATAAGTAAAAAAAAAAGATGGTCTCCATGATATAAAAATGGACCTTTCCCTAAGATGAATAAAATATATTTCTAGATGTGATGAAGAGTGGAAAAAAGAGAAAAATAGGGGACATAAGAAAAGAAATTAAAGGAAAACCCGATATGATATATAATGCATCCTCCATCTCTTCCATAAAAATCTCATCCCTTAAGATGAATTGAAGGGGATAAACATACAGACACACATGGAAGATGATTATATTGTGGACAAGCAAGCAGAATATCAGAGTAATATCGATATAGAAGGGAAGGGAGGGGGAAAAGGACATAGAAAAGGATACTTGACAATAAATGACAAAGACCTTTCTTCATTTTTTATAAAGGATATCAGGACATCTTTATAAAGTAAGCTGGAGTAGATGAAATATGAGGACTTCGGAACAAAATAACATTCTCATACCTACTAAAAAAAATATTTATTATATTCTTTTATTGTGTTTATTTTGGAATTTTATTTTCCTTCATAAATATAATGAAAATATATTTATTTTATATTTTGTTAGATACGTTAAAAGGACAAACAAAAAAAACAACAAAAACAAACCAAAAAAAAAAAAAAAAAAAAAAAAAATAGTTTGATTAATAAACATTTTGTCAAACTTATGAATTGTTATTTTTTAATACTTTAACTGTTAAATATATTTATCTTATAAATATATTTTATCTACGATTCATACGAAATATAAACATTGTATCTCTGTTTAGATGCGTAGAAAGTGATTCTTATCGTAGTTGTATTAATTGAGCATGCTGTATTGAACAGATATTTTCTTATTACTTTATAAATTTATTTATCTGCATAGTTTAGTATTAGTCCAGGGGATAGCGTGCAAAAAAGTGTTTGACTAACATCAAGGTAAAATTTTGTATACAAGTCAATCTTTTAGCGCCTTTTAAGAATATGTGGTCAGCTAAGTTCATCTGCGGGACATAGCTTGGCAATAGGCGTTTGAAAAAAACAAACCGGTGGAGAGCGGCCATGTCTCGCCATTTATGGAGGACAATGTGATTTTCATGATCCTGAGTACAGAATTAGTTAGTAGACCCAAAATAAAGTCGATGTTATTTTCACACTTGATAGGTTAGTTATTCAAATATTACTAAAAATCAACGTGGTCACTAGTCAACGGAAAAACTAACATCAACTTGATTTTCGGTCTACTAACTAATTCTGTACTCAGGATCATGAAAATCACATTGTCCGCCATAATTGGTGAGACATGGCTGCTCACCACCGGTTTGTTCTTTTCAAACGCCTATTGCCAAGCTATGTCCCGCAGACGAACTTAGCTGACCACATATTCTTAAAAGGCACTAAAAGATTGACTTGCATAGTTTAGTATGAGTTGTATTGAACAGATATTTTCTTATTACTTTATACATTTATTTATCTACATAGTTTAGTATGAGTTGTATTGAACAGATATTTTCTTATTACTTTATACATTTATTTATCTACATAGTTTAGTATGAGTTGTATTGAACAGATATTTTCTTATTACTATATAAATTTATTTATCTGCATAGTTTAGTTTGAGTTGTATTGAACAGATATTTTCTTATTACTATATAAATTTATTTATCTGCATAGTTTAGTATGAGTTGTATTGAACAGATATTTTCTTATTACTATATAAATTTATTTATCTGCATAGTTTAGTATGAGTTGTATTGAACAGATATTTTCTTATTACTTTATACATTTATTTATCTACATAGTTTAGTATGAGTTGTATTGAACAGATATTTTCTTATTACTTTATACATTTATTTATCTACATAGTTTAGTATGAGTTGTATTGAACAGATATTTTCTTATTACTTTATACATTTATTTATCTACATAGTTTAGTATGAGTTGTATTGAACAGATATTTTCTTATTACTATATAAATTTATTTATCTGCATAGTTTAGTATGAGTTGTATTGAACAGATATTTTCTTATTACTTTATACATTTATTTATCTACATAGTTTAGTATGAGTTGTATTGAACAGATATTTTCTTATTACTATATAAATTTATTTATCTGCATAGTTTAGTTTGAGTTGTATTGAACAGATATTTTCTTATTAGTTTATATATCTTACTTATTTATTACCTTCTTTAAAAGTTTCCTTTGTACTGCTACTTATATTTATACTTACTTTTCGTTCTTATCAGTTTTTATTCTTGTAATCATTACACACACATGCATGTATAACAACATAATTGATTTGTTCAGTTATTCGGAAACAAAATTAACTTTAACAATTTCCTTCCAATTTTCATGTATTTTGACTTGGTAAGGTTCAAGAAGGGGGGAAAAGGACTCTCTTTATGCTAAGAATTTATTTTTAGAGGATAAAGGATTTTATCCTTTAAAAAAAGGAAGGAGGCAAAAATACAAACCTTCAACAAGGTCCATAGAAGGAATAATAGCAGAGGAGGGGAAGGGGTTGTTAAGCTTTCCTAGAAAGTCTTGCTACGAAAAAGAAGAAAATAGGGGGTAAAGAAAAGCATTGAGGACCCTTTCAAAAAAAGGGCACCACCACAAAAAAAATTGTGGTGCTCATTGAAGAAAAACAGGTGTTATTGTGATTGCTAAGCGGAGCGCGTACACTGCTCCCCTTGGGCCCGAAATACCGCACCAATTACAGGGAACCATCCGGCCGTTATTTCGCTTGGAGTCTTCGGGTCCTCGAGTAAGGGCTAGGAGTGGGGGAAGGAGAGGGAGAGACGTCGCAGGACCTCGGTAAATTGTAGAAGCACATGCTCTGCTGAACCTATTTTGTTTTTTGTGTTTTGTATTTTTTTTTATATAAAAAAGTTGTTTTTTAAAAAGAAAAAAAACCTAATCGATATTTATTCTTATTTATATAAATGCATTATTATTTTTTTTATACACAAACATAAATAAATGGAGTTTATATTTTTCAGAAAGTTGTTTCAAATAAGTCTTTGCGGAACTTACTCAAGGTTAATAAACTTAATCATCCGTCATCATCAAAGGCAGGCTCAGTAAGCAGGAATTTTAAGTCAAAACTGTCAGGGCATGCCGGATCGAGTGTCGGCTTAATGCTTGTTAATAAAGTCCGTTTTCAGTTCACAAACAATAACCAATTAAATTAGTTGAAAAAAAAAATCCTTTATTACAGTAAGATGAATATAAATGGTAATAAAATATAATAATGTAAACTATATTATTAGTCCAGGAGATAGAGTGCAAAAAAGTGTCTGACCACAATCAAGCTAGAATTTTAAGTAGAAGTAAATCTCCAGGTGCATTTTGAGAATATGTGGTCGGCTAAGTTCGTCTGCGGGACATAGTTTGGCAATAGGCATTTGAGAAAAAAAAAAAAAACGGTAAAGAGCGGCTATGTCCCGCCCTTTTTGGTGGGCAATGTGATTTTCATGATCCTTAGTACGAACTTAGTTAGTAGACCAATAATCAAGTTGATGTTAGTTTGTCACTTAATAGGTTAGTTAGTCAAATATTACTTTAAATTAAAGAGGTCACCTATTAAATGACAAACTACTATCAACTTTATGTTTGGTCTACTAACTAAGTTTGTATTCAGATCATGAAAATCACATTGTCCTCCGAAAAGGGCAGGACATGGCCGCTCTCCACCAGTTTGTTTTTTTTGAATGCCTATTGCCAAGCTTTGTCCCGAAGACGAACTTAGCTGACCCCATATTCTTAAAAGGCGCCAAAACAGTGGCGTATCCAGCGGCTAGGTCTGGAGGGGGCACATTCTAAGTCAGTTTAGATTGGGGGGGGGGGGGATTCGTAGTGGGAACAAGAAAAGGGAACTCCTAATTCTACAAAGCAGCTACTCCCCCCAAAAAAATCTCCTCGCCCAAGTGACAATAACTGTTTTAGAACGTATTCGTTAGAAAATGATATGCTGATGCTTACTGCAATACGATATCTTACTGTAAGTTATGGGCGTAGTCTGCAGTTAATTATGGGGGGGGGGGGAACTATGGCGGGGGGTCCGGGGGCCCCCCCCCGGAAAATTTTGAAAATATTACCCCTCAAAACAGTGCTTTTATGCATTTCTGAGGTGAAATTAAATATAAGGTGAATGTAAAAATATGTATTAAAAAAAAATACGGTGAATTTTTACTTGATGTTGAAAGGTTTACTTGATGTTAGTCAGACACTTTTTTGCACCCAATATCCTGGACTATATGTATTTAATATTATTATAGGTGTCTTATTTTATATTATTAGGGACTTATCGGATGCTAATTGATGAATAAAGTGGATCATCTCTCTGTCCTTTAATGATCGGATGCTAATTACCTTGGTAATAGAATCTGTCCTTTAATGACATGATAATTATGACGATGTGGAGAAAAGGACGAAGGGAGGAGGTGGGAGAGAAGGAAGACACAATTATTACTTATATTTTCATGAAAAACAAAAGTGACAAATTGACTTTTTAGGATAACTTATTTTCAGGAGGTGAAACATCTTTATTAGATCTAAACATAGAAAGAACCAAGCCGTCATGAAATTTGTCACGGAAAGAGTAAGATATCTCATATCTAAACAAAGATTTCCATCTTATATACATATACAATATACATAGATCGGATGCTAATTACCATGGCAATAGATGAATAAAGTGGATCACCTCTCTGTCCTTTAATGATCGGATGCTAATTACCTTGGTAATAGAATCTGTCCTTTAATGACATGATAATTATGACGATGTGGAGAAATGGACGAAGGGAGGAGGTGGTGGAGGAGGAAGACAAAATGATTACTAATATTTTCATGAAAAACAAAAGTGACAAATCGAATTTTTAGGATAACTTATTTTCAGGAGGTGAAACATCTTTATTAGATCTAAACATAGAATCAAGCGGTCATGAAATTTGTCACGGAAAGAGTAAGATATCTCATATCTAAACAAAGATTTCCATCTTATATACATATACATAGATTAATTTTCTTTTCTTTTGTACGTACATTTGTAAATACAAGTAATCATATGTAATTTCAATTCTATTTCCTTCTTTTCTTTCTTTAAAAAAAAACAACAACAACTTTTTAATAACCTATATCGATCTAAGTTTACATATCTATAATATGATTTCTTATCAGTAATCAAGTAAGGGTGGAAATGGATTTAGGTATAATTAACTTTATATTGCATTTTTTTTTTTAATGGTGATTACTATCAATTTTACTTTTTCTTCTCTTCAATTCTGTTAAGTTTTAATTTAGGGCCTAAGGGTGTATAATGATCGGAGGTAGCCAGTTTGTAATAGCTAATAATCTGAAGTAATTTTGCTTCAATCTTCTGTAGGGGGGGGGATCTTACCCTTTACTTTACTTTGCTTAAAGGCCAGTTATTAGACGAAATATTACTTTTCTGAATAATAAAATTAAACTATTGTATACGTTGATTTTCTTTTTCTTTAAAAAATTACACGGCGCACGAAATCTAAAAGTTTTTTTTTCTTACTTTCTAAGCCCCTTTAAAAGTTCAATCTAAGATCTATATTAATAACCAGTGATTAAATAAGAGGTTAAGGGTGACATTATCTGTTATCAATGAAGGGTTGAAGTAAGTATAGAGCGTAGAGATTCAAAACATGAATTTATATGTATCCAAACTCATTTCTTTCTTTACTAATATTAAAATCAGAAAAGTAAACATTCAATTTTAAATACATAATTTTTAAAATTGTTGAAGGTATTGTTTGTGCTTTCCATAAATTTTCTCCCGAAATCTTTACATTTAAAGAACGGAGGTAATAGTTAATTAAAACGTATGCAGGAGTCCCGTGGTTCAAATCCCGGCGCGGGAGTGTATTTTTCACTGTCTGTTTCCCGTAGTAAATAATAATTATAATTTGATTTAAATTAAAACGTATATTAAATTAATTCATTTGTAATAAACATGTCTCTCTGGGATCGAAGTTTATTCGTATAGGTGCTTGACATTTTACAAATATAATAAGAACATTTCAATTAGACCAGGTGAAAGAAGTAATTAATGGAGGTATCAATAGTAAGTCGTTGTAAACTCATACCTACAAATTGGGATCTAAAATTAATTTCTCAATTGGCCTTGGGAATTATTTTTGTAAACATGTATTCCAAATTTTTCAAAATCGACCCAGCAGTTTAGGGGCTATGCGTCTGCACAGACGACAAACCTCCTTTTTTGGTCTCAGGGGACCTCAAAACGTGTAAACCCATCAAAATCTCAAAATCGAGTTTTCGCGCAATCGCAATACTTTCTCTTAATATGAGAAAGAAAAAAGTAATTGTAATAATAGTAGATTGCGTAACACGTATAGCATTTTATAGGCGAACGCGATCTGTCATGAGTAATACGCACGCGCCGATAAAATACTATTTATGCACGTGTTACCGTGCTTTATCTACGGTTCTCGAAATTTGTAAGTAGATTAAGATTTTAAAAAATTAACAAATGAAATCGAAACAATGGAAATATGTAAAACACATGTTACCTTCACGCAAGGTTATCTGAATAATCTGAACTGGAAGCAATGCGGAAAAGTTAGTACACCGCATTACCACCACAAGACATGCGCATTGAATTTACATGTAAAGCACATGCGCATTTCTTTAAAAGTCGTAACATAAACATAACCTTTACTACCATGTAAACAATCCCTTTACATGTTAAATAAATTGTAAAATTATGTTTATATTATCTATTATTACATATCGACCATATAATATATAAATTTTTATAACTATACTTGTTGGAATCCGCAAAAGAGAGAACACAAAAAAACCTAAAACAGAAACCAATGTTTGTTTGTTAACACCTTGTTCTAAGAGTTAGTTAGTTATTCTACCGGCGGAGCGCTGAACGCGTTTGATAGCCTCATTCTGAATTGTTAATAGGTAGCGGATACTTTTCACTCGTATTGTTTTCTGTTCCATCATGTTGCGTATTTAACTTTACACCTTAGGAATGAGAGATCTCCTACATTTGGCAAAGTTCCTTAGGAATAAAATAGCTGCATAATTCATTTACTATGTAAATTTAGTTGAGAACCTGTTTAAAAGAAATTAAACTTGCTAAACTATTAATTATATTTAATTCTATGTCATTTAGTAAGTATGCGACGACAACATTATATTAACAAGAGTATTTATTAATATTTTTTTTTTTAAAGACTAGAAGGAAAAACTAAAGAGAGTATTATGAATCGTTGTGTGGGCATAATTGGATAATTATCATTATCCAAGAGTTTCATTGTCTTGTTAGAGGTTTATTTATGAAGTACAGACATATTGGATCTATCATTATGTCAACAAGTTTACATTGCAACACTAATACATTGCATTTAACACTTCCTTCTCTATTAACAAAATACATTAACAAACTTGAAGATTTATTAATCGAAATTTTATTTCACACTTTTTCTCTACACTACACCTGAATAGTAATTACTATATTTTAGATTTAAATAAAATAAAAACTTGGTAATGAATTTTAAAAATTTCAAACTTTCGTGGTTTTGAAACATTAATATGATAAGATGCTTAATAATATTTCCACCTGAAGATGAAGCAAATTGTGCAAGTTGGACTTTACACAATTCGAGAAAAACTTCAATTAAAATGATGATTTTAATAATAGAAAATAACAGTAAAAAAAAATAAAAAAAAATACAATAACAAAAGTTATAAAGAAAAAATCGGTCCGAGACAACTCAGACAAACTTTCTCATATACGAGGTCATAATTATTTAGCCCAGTGTTTTCCATTTATTAGTTTTCGTATGTACATTTAATTATTATTGAACATTTTATCAAAATTTATCATAAAAATAATATCTCCTGGGCGGGGAATCGAATCCGGCCTCTCTCCGACCGCGTTTTAAGCTTTCTTCTCAGGAACTAGATTTTTACCGAGAAAACGGCTTATATGGTTAGATTTGTATTTAAATGGGCTACATTTTAGAATTTTTTTAATCAAAATCGTCGGAACCGTTTTCGAGAAATAATTTTTTTTCACGTTTTTTCTGAGTTTTTGGGGGGTAACGCCCCCAAATTTGGAGCTAAAATTCGTTTCTCGATGTCGCCTCGGGGTATGATATTTCTGAACATGTATGCCAAATTTCGTCAAAATTGGCCCAGTAGTTTAGTCTCCAGGCGTCTGCACAGACGACAGACAGACATTTTTTAAAAACCACTTTTTTGGACTCAAGGGACCTCAAAACGTGTAAATCCATCAAAATTGAATTTTCGCGCCATCACAATACTTTCTCTTTATATGAGAAAGTAAAAATAATTAGTGATGAGAGTCTATTAAGACACATCTCTCCACTCTTACGTCGATCTTTGACGTGAAATAAACTCACATCTCACCAATTATTTTTTATTAAAAACTTTTATTTAACTTGCAATGTTTGTATGTATGTATGTTCAAGTCATATATCTTGCAACTGAATTAGTTTGAATGGATAGTTAGCTAAGTGACGTAATTATAAATCCAATATGGCGGACAGCATTTAAATAAAAGTTTTTTTGTTGATTTTTTTTTTTTTATATATGAATTTATATTAATGTAATTCAATTTCTTCGTCAGTCCTATTACATCTGATTTTAAATTGCCTACACAATAAATAATATTCTAATTATAATTATAATTCTAATCGGCACTGATGATGGTTTGAGGGTTTTGATTGGTCTTATGAAGGCTGAAAGTTTGCCATGTTTAATAAATCAGTTTAAATTTACGTGGAGAGACAATTTATGTTATTTATTTAAGATGACCACCATAGCCGCTCCTATATCTAACCTATAATGCACTGTCTTTTTTTTTGTTTTCAATCAGGACATTTGTAAAAATGTTTTTACTTTAAATTTATTCTTTTTACATATTGTGTTTTAACTTATAGTTTATTCGTAATCAGAACTCATATTATAGTTTGAATGATTATATTATAACACACATTTTAATAACAAAACAAATACAAAAATACAACTGACATATTTGACAGTTTAAAAATAATAACACAAAATAAACATATTTCACTAAACACCTTCCCCTTTAGTCCTGACCCCTTCTGGGCCGTATGAATCTTGAGTTTCGTCGGTATGTCTGTCCTGATTCAGTCTTAATTAGGTATGATCTGGGAGCCCCTACTGCATTGAGGATAACGCCTGGTTCCCAGTACTTAGTCTTAACATTTTGAATGTAAATTGTCTGTCCCTGGCAAAATCTAGTCTCCTGTTTGGTCTTCTTATCGTAATTTCTTTTTTGACAGTCTCTGCTGTTCTCGATGGCTGTTTCTACTTGTTCAGGAACTGGCTTAATGGTTAAGCGGTCAGACGGAATGGGTATTTTTGACCTCAGAACCCTACCCATTAATAATTGGGCCGGGGAAGAGCCTAGGCCGGCGACAATGCTGTTTCTGTAATTGAGGAGGCTCAAATTAATGTCGACATCTGATTCCAACGAGGTTTTGATCATTTTCTTGGCTATTCCTACCCCCTTCTCAGCCAGTCCGTTGGCCTGCGGGTAATTTGGGCTGGTAGTTTGTATCCTAAAATCCCATTGTTTGCTGAATTCTTTCATTTCATAGGAATTAAACGGCATGTTGTCTGCTACTAGGATTTGTGGGATTCCTAATCTAGAAAAGATTTGAATCAGGGCATTTTTTACAGACGTACTCGTCTTGCTATTAATTTTAATTATTTCTAACCACCGAGAATAGTAATCGACCAACACTAAATAATTTTTTCCTGCCCACTCGGCAATATCTACTCCTACTTTAATAAACGGAATGTTAGGTATTTCATGGTTGATAAGAGGGTCTTTCAAGTTTGACCTTCGAAATTTTTGACAAATGTTACAAGACTCCACGATATTTTTTACAACTGCTCGAATCCCTGGCCAATAGTAATAACTGGAAACAATACCATTCATTTTTGTTTCTCCTAAGTGAGTCTCATGAAGTCTTTTAATAATTAAGTTTCTCAATTTTTTTGGAATAATAATTCTTTCATTAAAATATAACAACCCATCGCTTAGTTGAATATCGTTTCTGATTTTAAAATAATGTGCCAATTCACCTCCTGATTCTATCGATTCAGGCCAACCATGATTGTAATACTCGGTGATTTGATTTAGTACTTCATCTTCAAGAGTTTCTTTTTTAAATTCTGCTAGCCGTTCATCAGAAAACTTAACTGTACCAGCTTCAGTGACGCAATGGACCATATCCCTCATCGACTCATCTAATTTAGAACTAGTTCTAATTCCACATCTGGACAAAAAATCTGCAATGTACATATTTTTGCCAGGTAAATATTCTAATTTAAAACGATAGGGTAATAACTTTAATTTCATTCGACGTAATCTGTTAATTTGAATTTTGTTAATAGGCTTATTTAAAAGTGATACTAAAGGTAAATGATCGGTTTTAATTGTAATATCGTCATGTCCGTATACATAAGAATGGAATTTAGACCAAGAAAAAATTACCGAAAGAAGTTCTTTTTCTATCTGAGCATACTCAGTTTCTGCAGAATTTAGCGAACGTGATGCAAAATATACTGGTCTACAGTTTTGCAGCAAACAACAACCCAATGCGTTCTGTGATGCATCACATTGTATGACTATAGGAGCAGTAGAGTCAAATGGTGCAATTACTTGATCGCTAGCCACAATTCTCTTTATATCACTTATGGCTTTAGAGTGGACCTCAGTCCAGCACCAATGAATGTTCTTTTTCAGAAATTCCCTTAGAGGTGAAATAATGTGTGACAAGTTAGGAATAAACCCTCGAAGAAAATTAACCATGCCTAGTAACCTTTGGAGCTCCGTTTTATTTTTAGGATTTTCTAAAGCATTAATAACTTTGATTTTTTCCGGATCTGGAAGCATGCCTAATTCAGAAAATATCATCCCTAAGTACTTAATTTCGGAACGGCAATACTCAAACTTATTAAAATTAAATTTTATGTTTAAACTTCTAGCTCTTTCCAAAACTTTTGTCAAAATCATATCGTTTTCTTCTTTGGTATCAGAAGCTATACACAGGTCATCAAAGTATACTGTAACGCCAGGAATATCTCCGAAATACCTTGATACCAGTTTGTGAAACAGTTCCGGTAGGTTAGCTAGACCGAACGGACACCGTAAAAACCTGTAAGTTCCAAAAATGGTTGCAAAATTACAGAATTTAGTAGAGCTTTCATCGAGCATAATGTGGTAAAACCCATCTTTGATATCTAAAACACAATAAAATTTCTTGTTGGCTAATTGCGGGGACAGTTCACTAATTGTTGGGATTGTAAATCTTTCTCTGACAATAAATTTATTTAAATGCTGAGGGTCTATGCATAACCTTAAAGACCCATCCGGCTTTTCAACAATGACGACATTTGAAACCCATTCTACAGGTTCGTTGACTTGTTTTATTATCCCTTTTCTTTCTAAATCATTTAACTTGTCTTTGAATTTTTGTTGAATTTTTAAAGGGATACGCCTAGCTGAACTAGCATGAGGTACAGCCTCCCTAGTTAATTTAATTGAACACTTGTCCGGGAAACAGCCCAAATCATCAAAGACGTCCTTTAAATGCGTTGTAAAATTTTTGTTTACCTTGACAACTTATATTGTTATTCAACGCATCGATTCTTTTGATTAGGCCAAGTCTATCACAGGCGTCTAGTCCTAGAATAGGAGTCAACCCGCCTTTTACTATAATAAAATCTAACAGAGCCATTTTTTTATTTGTTTCAACTAGGGCACTAAGTTCTCCCACTGGTATAATTTTGAAACCGCACCATATGCTTCCAATCTCACTTTACTTTTCCTTATTTTTTTCGCAAGTTGACAATCTCTAACTAAGTCCAGAGGTAAAATGTTTACTGCTGCCCCTGTGTCCAATTTAAAATTTACTTCATTATTATCAACTAGTACTTTTTTTAACCAAACCTTTTTGTTGACAGTGTTTACAATATGAACCAAGTCTATCCCCTCTTGATCCAAGTCTATGTTCTGGTACTGCTCCTCTACTGGACCCTGATCCTGCCCACCTTCGACTTCATGGAGTGGCTTCCTGCGTTGTTGTACTCTTCTCAGGCAAGCTTGGCTAAAATGGTTCAATCCGCCACACCAATTGCACTGTTTACCCTTTGCTGGACATGACTGATTAGAAGAGACGTGTTGTCCTCCACAGCGAAAACAGTTCTGTCTATTCACTTGTGGTTGTTTAAGAGGTGCATTTACTCCATTATTTTTTGGTATTGCGTATTAGCAGGTCTCGACTTAAGCTGATCAGCTTGAGCTGTAACCGTATCTTCTTTATTCACTAACTTTATGTTAGATTGAGCTAGCTCTACACTTTTACAGTATTCTATCACTTTACTTAATGAACTATCATCCCGCAGTAACCGTTCTTTAACTGCATTTGATGAAATGCCTAAGGCTATTTGAGCTTTCATAAGTTTACTATCCTGATCACCAAACTCACATTTCCTAACAAGGTTTCTTAAATTAGATAAGAATTTCCCCAAACGGTTGACCCTCGGATTGTCTACAAGTAATGATTTGAAAACATTCATTATTTTGTTTGATTTTGGTAAACAATGCTCTTCCAACACAGCCATAATGGATTCGATTGATTCGTTTCGGTTATCGTTAGCACAAATTGCATTATAAAGGCGTAAAGCATCCTTACCCATCAGATTCTTTAAACGTGCAACTTGAACTTTTTTAGGCTTCTTTGTTGTTTCTGTAGCTATTATGTAATTTTCAATATCCTCCCTTAAATTGCTTGTAGTTGTCTGCGATGTCCCCATCAAGGAGAGAGGATCTGGTTTGTTAAACTCCATCTTCTTTCTTGTTTTCAGTAGAATAAATATAGGTCCTAGAAATTCGACTGCGCCATGTTTTAACTTATAGTTTATTCGTAATCAGAACTCATATTATAGTTTGAATGATTATATTATAACACACATTTTAATAACAAAACAAATACAAAAATACAACTGACATATTTGACAGTTTAAAAATAATAACACAAAATAAACATATTTCACTAAACA